>VWYK01071258.1:18140-47051 GCA_013399775.1 Semnornis frantzii | reverse complement strand
TGCCCTTCTCTGGGCACACTCCATCACCTCAGCACCTCTATTGTAGTGAGGACCCCAAAACTGATCCCAGTATTTGAGGTGTGACCCCACCAGTGCCCAGTACAGATTGACATCCCCTGCCCTGCTCCTGCTGCCACACCACTGCTGATCCAAGCTAGGATGCTGGAGGCCTTCTTGGCCACCTGGGCACCCTGCTGGCTCATCTTCAGTCACTGTTCACCAGCAGACCCAGGTCCTTTTTCCACCATGCAGCTTTCCAGCCACTCTGCCTCATGCCTGGAGCACTCATGGGGTTGTTGTGACTGGAGAGCAGGACCTGGCACTTGGCCTTGTTGAATCTCATACAATTGGCTTCAGCCCATTGATCCAGCCTGGGCAGGTCACTCTGTAGAGCTTGGTGTCAGAGGTGACCCTGGCTAGGACTGCTTGACATTCTGTCACCTTCCTCAGCCCTGAGCTTGGAGGAGAAGAGGAGATGCCAGTGTATGGGCTCATCTGAACTGCCTTTATTCCCACACTTGCTGACTGCTTTGAGAGGAACCCCCAGAAGGGTCTGGGAAGCTTCCCTCTCCTTTTCCTCAGTGCCATTAGTTTTTCCCTTCTTGTCCTCATGCCAGTCAGGGTTATTGATCTGCCATCCCCAGCACTGCTCTCAGCTTCTTCAAGTTCAGCTTCCTGTTTGTTCTCCTCAATTTCTCTGCTGGTGTGGTCAACAGAGCAATGAGTTACACATTGGTGTCAGCAGTTCACCAGTTCAGGCCATGATTTCTCTAGAGCTCTTTGGTGAACACTCCCTTGTCCTGTTCTCTTCCTCTCTTTTCCATGGCAACCTTACTGGTTGGTTATAAATTTTTTACTGCCACTTCAAACCACATAAATCCTGTTGGCTCATTCATCTCCCGTGAAGGAAGGGTGTGAAATGCTCTGAGTTCCCTTACAGAGCAAACTGAGGCTGCCAGGGACTTTGTTTCTCTGTGTCCTTTCTCAACTCCTGTCCCTAAAGACTCTTTTGTGAACAGAAAGGGGAACAGAAATGTTTCAGTCTTGTGGGGGGAATAAAGAAGTGAATAATTCATTTTCTGTGGATTAACAGGCTTAGGCTGCAGCAAACTGATTCAGATGAGGCATGTTCCTGTGGGATTTCCTCAGGGTGACCCCTGCTTTAGCAGAGGGGTTGGACTAGATGACCATCAGAGGTCCCTTCCAACCTCTGCCATGCTGGGATTCATAGATCCATAGAATGGTTTGGATTGCAATGGCCCTTAGAGACCTAGTTTCAACCCCCTGCCATGGGCAGGGACACCTTCCCCTAGCCCATGTTGTTCAAGACCCCTTCCAGCCTGGCTTTGAACACCTCCAGGGAGGGAGCATCCACAGCCTTCCTGGGCATCCTGTCTCACCACCCTCGCTCTGAAGAATTTCTTCCTCATATCCAATCTAAATCTGCCCTCAAGTTTTAATCCCTTCCCCTCACCCTTGTGAAAAGTCCCTTCCTAGCTTTCTTGTGGGCTCCTTTCAGGTCCTTTCCGGTGTTGAGCAGAAGGCAGCTCTGCAGTGGGTGAGGAGTGTCCCTTTTTGAAGGTCTCAGAAACAGGTTGAGCAAGTGTCTCTGAGGAATGCTTTAGGTCTGGCTGATCCTGCCTCAGGGCAGCAAAGTAGGTAGATGACCTCTCAGGGTCATCTTGATTTTTCTGCTGTTTTATAAATGAAGCCCCCAGGTGAGAGTCGAGCACCCCTCCATGCCTGCCTTTCCCCAGCACCTTTCCATGTCCCCTGTGTTTCTGCAGGGGAGCTCCTGTGAGTGGTGCTGGCATGGTGGGAGGGACAGGTTGGTGTGGAGGTAGCAGGGATAAAGTTGGAAAGGTGGCAAGGATAAGTCAGAGAAATGGCAGCATTTTAGGAGAGGTGGTGTGAAGGGAGAAGGTAGAAAAGAAAGAATCATAGAATCAGTCAGAGCTGGAAGGGACCACAGGGATCATCCAGTTCCAAGCCCCCTGCCATGGGCAGGGAGACCTCAGGCTGTCTAAAGCCTCATCCAGCCTGGCCTTAAACACCTCCAGGGATGAGGCTTCCACCACCTTCCTGGGCAACCTGTTCCAGACTCTCACCACCCTCATGCTGAACAACTTCTTCCTAACATCCACTCTGAATCTCCCCATTTCTAGCTCGGTTCACTTCCCTGTAGTCATGTCACTGCCTGACATCCTAAAAAGTGCCCCCCCCCAGCTTTCTTGTAGGCCTCTTAAGATACTGAAAGAGATGGGACAGGGTGAAGAAACAGATGACAAAAAGAAGTGGTAGCAAGCACACAGGGATGTGAAGGAGCACTGTGTCCTGTTGAAGGGAGGGATGTGGTGACAGGGGCAGATGGAGTGACAAAGGCAGTGAGTTTGCAGGCCTGGCTGACAGTGTCTTAAAGGCAGGGCCAGGGCCAAGGTATGAGCAGGACTAAATCACCCAGCACCAAGTCCAGAGCCTCCTTCTAGCAGGGAAGGCCCAGTTGGAGCAGCACTGTGGGATCCAGGAGAACACCAGTAAAGGTCCTTCTGCTGGCTGGGAGCTCCTGGCAGCAGGGAGTCCTGGCTCAGGACCCTGAGAGGGTTTAGGCAACGTCCACAAGAGCTCTGTAGTTCTGGATATGAACACACCTCTGCTCTCAGGGACTGGATTTTGCCCATCCTTTGTCTACAAGAGGCTTTCTGTGAGAAGAAATGGCTTCTTGGTTGTGGTAGTTGCTGCAGTTGAGGTGCCTAGCCCAGTGCAGTGGCTGCAGGGACCCTTCACTCTTGCTATCAGTGAGCCTGCCTGCACCTATAGGTCTGGTTTCAGAGGGACTCAGAGATCTTGGTAGGACAAGGGGCAATGGGCACAAACTGGAGCACAGGAAGTTCTGCCTCAGCAGGAGGAAGAACTTCACTGTGAGGGTACTGGAGCCCTGGAGCAGGCTGCCCAGAGAGGTTGTGGAGTCTCCTTCTCTGGACACTTTGAAGACCCATCTGGATGTGTTCCTGTGTGCCCTGCCCTACATGTCCCTGCTTTGGCAGGGGGTTGGACTCAGTGATCTCTGGAGATCCCTTCCAACCCCTACCATTCTATGATTCTGTGATTCTGCTAGGATCCTGTCTCTGCAGCCAGGGCCACCTCCTGGGGCATGAGTCCTCTGCTCTAAGGAATCCCATAATGTTTGGGTTTCTGCATCACTTTTGGATTGTTTTTCAAGTCTACTCTTGTCCATGAGCAGGATCTGCAGCCGTGAGTGCTGGCTCACAACACGAGGGGCAGGGGCAGTGGAAATGGCAGGAAATGCTGTTGTGGGATGTGGACAGTAAGAGCCAGGTCCTGCTGCATTGCTGCTGCTTGAGGAGTTGCCTGTGTAGCACCAAGTGTGAAGGGAAGATGGGAGGGAAGAGAGGGCTGAGGTGGTCTGAGGCAGAGATGAGTGGAGCATGTCAGTTGGGCAGACAGCACGTGTGTCCCGTGCACCAAGAACAGTCCTCTGAAGCTGAGGAGTGCAGCTGGGCTCTCAGCCTCCAGAGGTGACAAGTGTCTGAGGAGGGACTTGTCTTGCAATAAGGAGGGGGTCACCAGTCTGCCTTACCCCCATGGGCAGCTGCCCATGTGAGGAAGTGGCTCAGCTGGCAGGAATCCTGCATGGCTGTTGCTTTCCTGGTGCCGTCCTGGCTGCCTGCCCTGCCCTTTGTGGGTGCAGTTGTGTCCTGGCAAAGGGCCCTTGCGTGGCCAAGGAGGGTGGGTGGCCCAGAGGGAAAGAGGAAAAGGCCACAGCACCCAGTCTTGTTAGAAAGGCAAAGGGAAGGTTTTTGGTGAATTCACCAGCAGGTCTTCTCCAGCTGAATTCCCCTTGGGAACAGCTTGCCAGCATGTTAGACACGCTCCTGGGCTCAGCTGGAGCTGCAGCAGTTGGCTCCTTGCTCTTATTCCCAGTGTTTGCCACTAGTGCTGCAACTGGGCCCAGCAATGCTTGTCACAGCCTCACAGAATGTTAGGACTTGGAAGGGACCTTGGAAGATCATCCAGTCCAAAGCACAGTCACCTGGAGTAGCTCACATAGGAACACATCCAGGTGTGTGTGGGGGAGGTTCGAATGCCCCCAGAGAAGGAGACTCCACAACCTCTCTGGGCAGCAGTACAGGAACATCACAACACCCCAAGCCATTGCCACTCGGGATCAGACACAGCTGCAAGCAGTGCTGGAGCTGTGGCTGCTTCCCCACCCCTGGGGTGCTCCAGGCTCAGGGAGCAGCCAGGCAGAGGCTGTCTGATGCTGGCTGTCTCTGGGTGATTGGAGGCACCACGAGACACAGGCACTGCATTGCCTCTTTGGTGTTCTGCTGTGGTTGTTAGGGCAATCGATTGCCACTGGAGAGCTGAGGGCAAGCAGGGGATAAAAGCAGTGACATGGCTCAGGAAAGCCAGCAGGATCTGGGACACTTCCTTGCTGTGGTAGTGGCCTGTTGGTGGCCACTGTTGGGAGCCTCCTGAACACTCCCCGAGGTGTATCAGGAATTGGTTCCCTGGGTGCCTGAATGTCTGGAGTTTGTGGAGCTTGGCTCGGTGCTTGTGCACTCTTGCTGAGTGACTGAAGTCTAAATTATACAGTATTTTGACAGTTCCCTTCTGCTCTCACTATGGATCACAGAATCATAGAACTATTTGGGTTGGGAAAGCCTTCTAAGATCTCCCAAGTTCAACCATCAACACCACCATGGCCATTAAGCCATGTCCCAAAGTGGCATGGCCACACATTTCTGGAATACCTCCAAGGCTGGTGACACCACTACCTCCCTGAGCAGCCTGTTCCAATGCCTGAGCACTCTTGCAGGGAAGAATTTTTTCCTCATATCCAACCTAAACCTGCCCTGGCACAATTTCAGGCCATTTCCTCTGGGTCTGTTAGAGAGGAAGAGCCCAAGAGAAAGATGGATGTGGAACTGCCAAGGGCACACAGCAGTTCTCCAGTGCTCAGCTACCCTGTGCAGGATCTTGAGGTGTAGCAGGTGATGTCTTAACACAACCTCATGCTGCCAGCTCTTCCACCTTGCTCTCCAAGCTCCTGGAGGTTAGCTAAGGCTCTGGGCTTTGAGTTCTTCATGCCCTTAGGTGTTACCTAGCTCCAGTTTACAAATGGCCGTGGTGGGGCTTGGTGGTTTTATTTCAACTCGCACCACCTGAACCCTCGTTGCTGGTTCTGTAGCACCTGGTCTTGTTCTGGAGCCCAGGCCTGCAGCGTCTGCTGGGACACAGCCAGGACGGGAACGGCCCCGGAGCGGCTCCCCCGCGGCCGGGCTCAGCCCGCAGCTGGCCCGGGAGGGGCAGGACCCAGCCAAGAGCCCCACCAAGTGGTGACAGCTCCTGCTGCAGCCCCGGGGGCTTGCTCCGACCTCTGGGCTGAGCCCGGCGCCTCTTGGCCCCGCCATCGGTGGGGCTCCTCCGAGGTGCTGGGGAGATGCAGGGCAGGATGCTCCAACCTGCAGCTGGACCAGCTCCCAACTCACAGCCCCAGCCAACTTTAGTGCCCTCCACCCCAACCTCTCTAGCCACAGAGGCTCCAACAGACAGAGCTCTCCTCTTCAGGAGGGCTAACAAGGACCTTTTGCTTCTCGAAGTGAGTAGAAGTGCTGCTTGTCTCCATCAGCTTTTGAAAGCTTCCATGCAGCTGGTTGCATCTGAGCAAATTGCCCCCATGCCCTCATCACTGGCAGTGAGAAACAGGCATGCTGCATCTCCTGAGGGACCTGACTGAAACCAGCCCAGCAGAGCTGTACTCCTTGAAGGACTTGGAGAGTTTGGCCTGGAGAAGAGCAGGCTGGGATGGGATCTTCTCAAAGCTTATCTGTGTACCCAGACCTGGTGACTCAACCCTATCCTATCTCAGCTCCCAGCTGCCAGCAGCTTGGCGTAAACTGATGAACACTTCCTCAGAATCACTGAGATCTTTCATCTCCCTTCTCATTCCTGGTCCTTCTCTGCCTGCTTTCAGTTTTTCATTCCTTGCTTTGGCTTCTCCTCTGCCAATGTATCATGAAGTTGTTGAGTTTGGTTGCCAAGAAACAAGAAGTGCTGAATCCTTGAGGGCACCAGCAGATTGTTTTTGTTGTGGTCCTTTTGCCTTGCCCAGAGCATTGGCAGGGAGCAGTCTGGCTGCATATAGAGTGCTGCAGCCCAAGGATGCTGGCAGGCCTTGCAGCACAAGGATCTGTGCTGTTGGGATACTGTGCCCCAGGAGCCAAGGGCTGTGGCCTCACAGTTGGCTCTGGCTTTGCTTATCATAGAATCACTGAATCGTTTGGATTGGAAGGGACCTTAAAGATCATCCAGTTCCAAACCCTCTGCCAGGGGCAGGGACACCTTCCACTAGACCAGGTCTGTGCTTGTGACTGGGACTAAGTCAGACCTGAAGTGCAATCACAGCAGAGTAGAAACTCCACCTTTCTCTGGGATATTTTCCTGATGAACTAAGACTTTGTCCCTGATGTGCATCCTGTGGTGTTCAGTTCAGAGCCTCCCTTGGATGCAGCAGTGCTGGCGGTGCCCACCACAGGAGTGTCCTACAGCCTCTGGACAAGTCCTTATGGACTTGAGCCATCCTTTGCAGTGCTGAGCCCCAAGATCTGAGTTTCTCTTTGCTTTTGTCCTGCAGTCCCACCCACTGTCCCTGTGCAACACCAGTGAGGATGAGCACACCGAGTCAGGCTTCATCACCATTGTCAAGCTGGAACAACCAGACCGGGACCCCAACCCCTGCCTGTCACTGGCTAACAAGGTAGGTGCAAAAATGCCCCCAGTGGCACCAACCCATGGTGCAGGGAAGAGAGAGAGCAGCAGGAGGAGGCAAGATGAGAAAGAGCTGTTGGAAGGTAGAGAAATGGACAAAGATAGAGGAGGGTCCTTGGCAGACAGGGTCCTTTGGGGGCCACACTGTGGCAGCCACCCCCAGTACCCATCTCTCCCTATGCTTTGGGACCTACAGGAAGGCTGGAGGGGAGCTGTTTTAGAAGGGCTTGTAGCAATAGGACAAGAAGCAATGGCTTGAAACTAGAGCAGGGGAGATTTAGGTTGGACATTAGGAGGGTGCTTTGCTCAGTGAGGATGGTGAAACACTGGAACAGGTTCCCCAGGGATGTGGTTGAGGCTCAGTTTGTGGAGATCAGTCTGGATGTGGCCCTATGCAATCTGATCTAGTTGGAGGTGTCCCTGCTGACTGCAGGGGTGTTGGACAAGATGACCTTTGAGGGTCCCTTCCAATGCAGTTCAATCTATGAATCTGTGTGGAGTTAGCCTGACTGGGACAGCTCAGACCTTTCCCAGTATCCTTGCCAGCCTCATGCCCCTCCTGTCTTGCACCCTCCCTTTGCCTGCTGACCTGCTGAGGGGTTTTGTGTTTCCTTATGTCCTCCGTCCCATAGGGGAACACGGACACAGAAAACACCTTCTGTGGCCCTGTCTTTAGAAATGACAACACTGTGCTACTTTCACTGGATGAGGCATGTGAAGAACCAGCTCTAAGCAACCCAGACAGGTGCAGACCAGATGAAGTGGCAGTGGGGCATGACTCTGTGACAGTGTGGGTCATGACTCTGTGGCATTGTAGGCCACCATCCACACACCTCACAGGATGGGAGATCTCTGAAGTCTTCAGATGAAGCCTCCTGTGAAAGAGGTACCTTAGTGAACAGCAGTTGCTGTGTCAAAAGCTGAGGTCACTGATACAATTCCCTGGTAATAAGGAAGTCAGGTAGGAACGAGGGTCAGCCTAAGCCTTTACATCTTTGTGTCTCTGATAAAGCTGTGTGGATAAGGCCAACCTGAGCTTCTCCTTCAGTGGTTCACTGTGTCCTTTTATTGTCTCTGTACCAAATGTTGTGCTGTTTTCCACAAGGACTGTGTTGATATGAAACAAAGCAACTTGTTTAGCTCTCCCTGGCTTTATCTGTGTTTATGTTCAGGTGGTGCCACCCCTGTTGTCTGCTTTCTGCTGGCAGTGACATGCTGGAATAGGGACAGGGTCCTTTTTTTGTTCTCCTTGCAACATTCTGTGAGTCTGTGACAACAAAAGCAAGGGAAGGGATGTGAGGCTCTGATGGATTTACTGCCTCTGGGCTGGTTCCCCCCATCTGCATGGGCAGCCAGGCAGCAACACCTGTCCCTTTCTGCAGTAAAATAGAAACCTGAGGTTGGTTTGCTGCTGTTGTGGAGCTGATGCCAGCTGTTAGCAGAAACCAGTGTGCTGGAGCTGGAGCTGTCCCACATCTGGGTGATGGGCCGGTCCCACCTGTCAGTGTTAGTGAACCCAAGGGCTTCCAGTGCAGCTTGGGCTGGTCTTGAGACTGAAGGCTCTGCAGGGGACCCAGGAAGCATGGCTGAGTGCTCCAACTCTCCTGTGTCCACCCAGACATGACCTGATATGACCTTACAGTGGTCTGAGGTTGTTGGCAGCAATAGATGTTTTGGTCAGTGCAGCTACTGTGGAGGGTCTTGAGCAGGAGGAAGGAGCAGCTTCAAAGACTCATCTTCCATGTCAGAACCTAAAAAGGTTTAAAAGCCATTTTGCTAGTTTTTGTCCTTCATCTTTGAGTCTCTGATCACAGTGCTGGAAGTGGTACTGACTCCAGGGATCAGCTGAGGAAGGCCTCTGTGGAGAGGACAAGACATGGTGCATTGCTGCACTGTGGTCATCCTCACTAACCTTGATCCCTTCTCCAAAACCACTGCCACCACCAAAGCCCTCATGACTTGCTAAAGTGCCAGTTCCCTGGCCTTTACTCATCATTACTTTGTCACCAGAGCCAAAGCTAACCCTGGCTTTTGAATCACAGAATCATTCAGGTTGGAGGGAACCTTTAAAGGTCATTAGTTCAACCCCACTGCAGTCAGCAGGAGGATCTTCAACTAGAGCAGGTTGCTCAGAGTCCTTTCCAACCTGACCTGCAATGGTTCCAGGGCTGTGGCATCTCCCACTGTCAGTATGCTGGGGCAAGCTGAGATCCAGCTGAACATGGTTGCCATCCTGTCTGCAGGAAGTTCTGCTCCAAGATCTCACCCAGGGAGGCTCACAGTCCTTCTATCCAAGCCAGGACTAATTTAGCCATGAAATACAGGCAGATGGTCCTTAAGCTGGCCACATCCATGGGCCCTGCCTTGTATCTTGATTCCTCCATCCCCCTGCAATTGCTGTCTGGCTGCTTCTCCAGAAGCCTCTGCCAAGCTCCTTCCCTCCAACATCATACAGATCTCTTCTTCAAAATCCCTAGACAGGTTCTCTTCAAGGGCAGGGATGTAGCTGGGGGATGTGGCTGATGCTTGCTGAAGCAGGAGCCCTGTTTCCCTGGCATGTGTTCCCTGTGGTAGAGCTTTGCATGTTCAATTGCAGTGCTCTATCAATGCTGATAAAAATAGCCATGTGCAAAGTGTTATCATAACCTCTGCTTCAGCTGTCAGGCAGCCAGGAGGTGCACACAGACAGCCCTGGCCAGGATAACTCCACCAACCATCTAAGCAGCACTTTTCTGCTTCTCCTCTCTTAAATTCTAGCCCTGCTTCAGCATCCAAAACTAAAACCAGTAGGGAAAGTGTTTGGTCTGTGAGGGGAGAGGAGGACATAGAGAATAGCTCTGGAAACAATTTAAAATTATTTCTTTCTCATTCTCATGCATCACTTGTCCTTTTTTGGGTGTGTTTTTGGTTTCTGGGTCAATCACTCATGGAAAGCCTGTAGTTGACAGGCTGCTGAAACCTCCTAAATGATCCTGGAAATGCAATTTTACACCAAAAGTGTTTCAGTCCTCAAAGGAGGAGGTGAGCTGTGCTGTGTGGCTGAGGAGATCCCACACCAAGACAGCACAGGTAATGATGGCAGCAAGCAGGTGGTAAATATCTTGAACCAAAGCTGTGTCCTTTGCTACAAGAGTCAGAAGGATGTTGGCAAGAGTCACCTGTCCAGTCTCAGCTCTTTATTTCTCCATCATTGGTGTCTTTATCAGGGTTAAATCTTTGTAGAGCTGCTCATTGTTCATCAAAACTTGCCTAGCTCCAACGGGTAGAAATTACTACCTGAAAGTCTTGTTGCTTCTTTGGTGCTGGCAAACACTGAGGCTCCTTTGATTGCAGGCAGGACCCCAACCTGAGCCCTGCCCCAAGCTTCTGATCTCACTTTTGCAGCTTCTCCATCTGGTATCCCAAACCTGAGTGTTAAATCCTATTAGCAACTCACAGTCTTCAAGCCCTGCCTCTGTGGTCTTCCCAGCCATCTGCATCCTCATACCTGTCCCCTGACCCACCTCTGTCACCCAGCTTCTCCCTGGTGAGGTGCATAGAGGTGAGCAGCACCTGGGATACTGCTCCCAGGAATGGGACCCTGAGTGAGGGCTGGAGCTGAACCTGTTCCACCGCTGCTCGCTGCGCCGGGAATGCCCCTTCCCAGGGCTCGGCCGGCGCCTGCCTTTGATGGTGCAGCTGGGAAGCAGCAGCTCTGACCTCTGCCCCCCGAGCTGGGGTTGGCAGCGCTGTGGGCAAACTGCTGCAGCCGCTGCGGCAGCTCCCTGTTTGTGCAGGACGCGCAGATCAAAGGGCTCCACATGAGTAAGAGTGGCCCAGCCCTGCACTTTGTTCACCTTCTCCGCTCCCTTTCACAACAACCTGCCTCTGCCTGCCTGGAGGGCTCCCAGGGCTTGGTGGGAGGACGTGGGTGACCCCGCGAGGCCCTCCAGGCAGTGTGCTTTGTCCTCAGCAGGGTGGCATCCGCACTGGTTTGGGTGGGTCTCAAAGCTGGCCTCCTTGGTGGGCTGTGAAACGCTGTGCTGCTCCTAATCCTAGACCAGACCTGCAGTCCAGGCACCACCTGAGCTTCTCCCTGGCAAGAGAGGGGAACCGGGACCAGGGAGAATGAAGTGTATGTGACAGGTCCAGAGGCACCACCCAGTGGTGCAGGCACAGTGAGAAGTGGAGACCTGCAGAGGTTTCTTCTCTCCTGGGATGGGAGGGTTGTGTAGCAGTCAGCAGGGCCAACAGGGCTGCAGGTCTCTGCCCAGCAGACCCAGCTCTGAAGCAAAGGGGCACATGGCATAGAGAGCTGGGGAGTTTGGTGGTTAGGTTTGTAGGTTGCTGTGACTGCAAGGCCATGAAGTAATTTACCTCCCCAGCTATAGGGAGAAAGCAGCCCTGAAGAGCAGAGCTCCCCGGGGTGGCATGCTCCAGCAAGAGCAGGCACCACGGCTCAGTGCCAGGGCAGAAACCAAGGTGTCACCTCTTTCCTCAATCTAAACAGCAGGTGTTTCCCCTCCTCTCTTAAGGGTGTCAGACACATACCCCAGTGGCAGATGTCAGTTCAGAGGTACAAAATGTCCACTGAAGCTTCTGTTCTTTCTGGACAGGCAAAGCTGGCTGGGGAGCGTGGAGCCCGCGCCATCCTTTTTGACATTACTGATGATGAAAGTGCTGCTGACCAGGTACAGACCTCGCTGCTGTTATCAGCTAAGCCACAGTGCTCCTGTCCCATAGTCCAAAAGATGCCCATCTGAGAACCCAACATGTAGTGGGAAGTCTCAGGAGGGTGCTGCAGGCTGGCTGGGAAAGTTGGCTCTGTCCCAGCTCATCCATACAGCCAGAAGTGCTTTTCCCTTTTGCTCTTTCATGGCATGTCCAGGTCTCAGCACAAGCAGCAGAGCAGCTTGTAAACAGCAGCTTGGTGCTCTTCAAGGGCATTGTCTGCTCAGCTGAGATTTTCTGGACACTTCCTGGGAATCCCAGCTTTCCCCATCCCTGCTGTACCTTAAAGGAAAGATGGTTTATTGAGTTTGCAAGCCAAAGCCAAAGCCACAGCCACCCTGCTGTGCTGCTGGTGATGCTGCTGCAAATATAGCATTGGTTTAGAGACTTAGATTGATAGAGAATAATGGGTTGGAAAAGACCTTTAAGAGCATAGAGATGTTCCACCAGCACTGCTGTCATCTCTGGAAAGGAATTGGTTCTCCATCACAATAATCAAGGGATAATGGAAGTATCCAACATCATGAAGAGGGCAGACAGGGGACCTGGTGCCTGAGCTTATCAAAACTCTGAGCTGACTCCTGCTTGCTGGATCCACCTCTCATGGTTCTTTCATGCACTTGCAATGAAAGATTTCTGATGCCAGAGAAATGCAGCAGTGAGCACAGGCCCATGAGGTGATGCTGAGGTTGCTCTGTGAAGGTGCTGGAAGTCCTTAGCAGGTCAAATGGCCACTGTCATTCAGGTCAGTTTGGAGAAGACAGCAGGCACTTTCTGAGCCATCCTGTGGTGGAATACTGCCAGGATGATGAGAAACAAACAGAATGTCCTGCAGGTCACAGAAGGAGGAGGGGGAACACTAATAGGGCTCACAAAAAAATGGAAGAGAAGAAAAGAGAAGAGAAGAGAAAAGAGAAGAGAAGAGAAAAGAGAAGAGAAGAGAAGAGAAGAGAAGAGAAGAGAAGAGAAGAGAAGAGAAGAGAAGAGAAGAGAAGAGAAGAGAAGAGAAGAGAAGAGAAGAGAAAAGAGAAGAGAAGAGAAGAGAAGAGAAGAGAAGAGAAGAGAAGAGAAGAGAAGAGGGAGAGAAAAGAGAAGAGAAAGAATGGAAGAGAAGAGGAAGAGAAGAGAGAAGAGAAGAGAAGAGAAAAGAGAAGAGAAAGAATGGAAGAGAAGAGGGAGAGAAAAGAGAAGAGAGAAGAGGAAGAGAAAGAGAGAAGAGAAGAGAAAGAGAGAAGAGAAGAGAAGAGGAAGTGTTTCTGTAGCAAAGGCATCACTCAGCTATATTGTTGGCAGTTAACCACCTTGAAGAGGGAAGACCAAGAACTCTTCCTCAGGGGCTTGCAAGAGGAGCAAGAGGAGCAGCAGTGTCCAGTTCTGCATGAGAAGGCACCATCAGAGGAAATAAAGTCACCCTGAAGAGCTGGTAAAGGAGGAAGTGCTTCCATCTGATTTCATCATAGAGGGATAGTGCAAGAAGCACTGGCAGGAAGCAGAGGTGCCTAGGGGGCTGGGATAGGCTTTTTTTCAGGCTGTCCTGGACCCTCTCTCACTGTGTTTGTTTCTTTGCAGCTGAGAAAGCCCAGAGGTTTGAGTCAGCCTGTGGTTCTGATCCGGGGCCACGATGCTGAGCTGCTCATGGGCGTTGTGAACAAGAACAGAGAGGCCCACGTGAAGATAGAGGTCAAGGAGCCACCTGCTTGGGTGAGAGACACAGCAGTCCCTCTGCCTTCTGTATCCTCCTTCCCAGGAACAGGACTTTCCCAAAGATGGTTTGCTTTCCTCCTCAAGGAAGGAGATGTGGGGAAATCCTCCAGTTTTCTGAAGGATGTCTCCAGAAACTCATCCATCCTCCTCCCTTGGGAGGAGCTGCCTCTCTGCAGCACTCAGATAATGTGCTGTAAACAAAGGCTTAGAAGCACTTTCAGCTTATTTAGTGTCTTTCACTTAAACATCACAAGTCAGGCGAGGGCATTCCCTGTCTCTCCAGGTGAGACCAAGTCTTGATTTTCTCACCTTGTGCTACCTTAGACCATAGCTTCTGAGCTGCTGAGACTCCATTCCTGCTGGAATGTGCAGGAAAGACTGAGCCTTGTTCCTGTAAAAAGCAAGGAAGTGGAGCACGGCCAAGGATCTTGTTGGCTGATGGTCAGGAAGAGATGGAAGTTCCCTTGCCTAGCCTCTAATTCCCTTCCCATGCCACACTAGAGTAACTTCTTGCCTGTTTTTCCCAACAGCCAGACTATGATGTGTGGATTCTCCTCACGGTGGTCAGCACTGTGGTTGTCATCATCTTGATCTTTGTGGTCCGCACAAAGTGCCAATTGAACAGGACTCAGGTAGGAATCTGATGGAGCAGATGTGTCTGAGCACACAGGAGAGCAGGAGAGGCAGGAACAAAGTCTGCCAGGGGAAATCTGCCTCTCTGTCAACAGAAGGTGTGACCACATGAGGCAGGAGCAGTCCAGGGATGAGTGGAGTGATCCTGAGATGGGCTTGCAGCATCCCTTGTGAAGTGGCCTTGCTGTCTTGCCACGCCACCAGCACTGCAGCCTGCAGTCCCAGCACCTTTCAGAGTTTGCCCCAGCACCTTTCAGAGTTTGTCCCAGCACCTTTCAGAGTTTGCCCCAGCACCTTTCAGAGTTTGCCCCAGCACCTTTCAGAGCTTGTCCCAGCACCTTTCAGAGATTGTCCCAGCACCTTTCAGAGCTTGTCCCAGCACCTTTCAGAGTTTGTCCCAGCACCCAAAGCTTCAGAACTGTGCCACAGGCACTCGGTTTTAACAGTGTTCTAAAGAGTGAGAGAGAGAGTAGATCAGATGTTTTTAATAGAACAATTTTAATAGAACAAATTAAATAATCATAGAATCACAGAATGGTCTGGGTTGCAAGGGACCTTCAAAAGTCATCCAGTCCAACCCCACTACAGTCAGCAGGGTCATCCTCAGCTAGATCAGGTTGCCCAGAGCCCTGCTGAGCCTCAACTTGGATAATCTCCAGGGATGAAGCCTCAACCACCTCCCTGGGCAACCTGTTGCAGAGTCAGATGTATTGCCAGATTTGGGAATGCCTCCTTTGTCCTGTAGAAAGACAAGCCTTTGAGATTCAAAACTTCAGCACTGCTGAGTGATTCTGAATGTCCAGTGCCAGATGTCTCCTGCTGGTGACAAATCCTACTCTGGCTAAGTCAGGTTTGACAAAGTCACCTCTAGAAATGAGTATTGCCCCCAAATTCCTGACAATGCCACTCTGACAATGGAAGGGCAGTGAGAAGTATGGCAAGGTAAGGCTGAGCCTCTCCTTGAAGCCTCCTTCCTCCCTGGCAGGACTCCCTGCAGCAGCAGACCCTGCAGGCCATCGGGCAGCTGGCCACACGCAGGTACCAGGCAAGGTGCCGGCAGACGTCGTGGTGGGACTCAGCCAGCAGCTGCAGCTCTGCCCCTGTCTGTGCCATCTGCTTGGAGGAGTTCAGTGATGGCCAGGTAAGCTGTGGGCACGGCTCATGGGTAGCCATGGCTCCAGGTTAGCCACAGCTCCAGGTTAGCCACGGCTCTGGGATCTGCAGTGGGAGCTGGGCAGTCTAGCAGCGGTGGGAGGCCTTTGGGGTGTTTGGTAGTGACGGAGTTCTGCTGCCCCTTGGTCAAAAAAAGACCTGTCCCTGATGAAGCCACTTGCCTGCAAATTCAGATTCCCCGAAGATGAGTCTCCAACTGCCACTGGAGGGTAAAACACCCATAAGACATCCATGTGAAACCAACAGGACAAAAGTGGAGTTTGCTTCTCCCAAGCCCTCAGCCCTCAGCTCCCCTGATCCCAAGGGCTAGCACCTCTCTGGATGTTCACACCCCACAGCTGCACACTGTGAGCAGAACCAGAGCTGCCAGGTTGCTGCACAGCCTCCTCCATGCAGATCTGGGCTGCAGATCACTTTCCATCCTACAAGGCTCACTTCCATGAACAAGAAGCCACCCAGGACTTAGGTCATGGTTCTTCTTGCTTACACTGCTCCTCTTCTCTCCACCTCTCTGTAGGAACTGAGGATCATCTCATGCTCCCATGAGTTTCACCGGGACTGTGTTGACCCCTGGCTTCAGCAACACCACACTTGTCCACTTTGCATGTTCAATATTCTTGGTAGGGCTCAGAGAGGACATTTCCTGGCCAAGGATGGGGTTGGGTGCAGGGGCGGTACCCTGGAGGTCCTCAGGTGATGGACACAGTGAGTGCATCAGCAGGAGCAGGTGTCTGGGAGAGTGTAGGGGACAGTGTGTGCCTGGTGAGGGCTTCCTCTGTGTGTGCAGTGAGGTGCTGAGCTTGGGCTGGGACCTGCACCAGGGGGAGAGGTTTCCAGTCCTTGCAGCTGCGGGGAGGGCAGGTAGGCTCTGAGGGTCAGGGCAGCAGGGGAGGTGCTGAGTGTGCAGGGATGGTTTGGTGGTGGCAGTGAGGATTTGCAGGGCACAGGTGAGACATGGTGGCAGCTCAGCTGTGGGATGTGTGCTGGATGCTCCCTTCTCTGTCTACAGCCAGAGACTCGGTGGACCAGGCCACGGCTGCTGGTTCCAGGCTGGCCCCTCGGGACATGGAGCCTGGACGGCGACTCCACCTTTTCCGCCAGCACCCGGGACATGCCCTCTACCACCTCCCACACCCCTATCCTCAGAGGAACCTCAGGAGCTTTCCCCCGGAGCCAGCCCACGGCAATCCCTTCTTCCACTCTCCTGAGCTCTCCCAGCTGGATTTTGGCACCATCCACTACATGCCCTACAGGCCAGCCCCCTCACTGCTTGCCTGTGGCCACCCGTCCCCGCTGGCTCCGGGCTTGCTGGGCCAGCAGCATCCCAACCCCTCGGTGTGTGGGCAGGCGCTGCCAGCCCACAGGACTTGTTCTCTCCAGAGCCAGCCCCCCTGCCTGGGGCTGAAGGCAGCCCTGGCACAGAAGCAGCACCGTGCCCCCGCCCTGCGCCGGGGGGTCGGCCACGGGCACCAGCACAACAGCAGCGGCTCTGGGGAGAGCTACCTGACGGACCACAGCGGGTACCTGGCTGACGGGCCCGGCAGCGACTCCAGCTCGGGGCCCTGCCACGGCTCCTCCAGTGACTCCATGCTGAACTGCACGGACGTCAGCCTGCAGGGCATCCACGGCAGCTGCTCCACCTTCCGCAGCTCCCTCAGCAGCGACTACGACCCCTTCGTGTACTGCAGCTCCGAGGGGCCCACCATGGACAACGGCCAGGAGCAGGCCCGGGCACCCAGGGAGACGCGGCCCAAGTCTTTGGACCTAATGGTGCCCGGGGGTGCTGCTCCAGCCAAGCCCCAGGTGCTCAGCCACGTCCACTACCACCACCACCAGCACCATCACTACAGAAGAGACGTGGAGTGTCCCCCCGGGAGGGCTGGGCAGGGCCCCGGGCAGCGCAGATCCCGGTACTCCGGGGCCAGGGTTGGCTTCCACGGTGCTCGGACACAAAAGAGGGCTGAGAAAAGCCACCAGTGTCAGCAACCTCCAGAGAGCAGCCCTGTGCTGCAGGAAGCAGCTGCAGCAGGACAGCCAGCCTGTGCCCAGCAAGGCCGGGAGCCCCTCCATGCCCCCTCTGCTTCTCCAAACAGGTCGGACTTCAGCGTAGATGCCAACAGGCGGTTGGGAGCAGCTGGCACATCCCCTGTCCCTCTACCCCCAAGACACAGCTTACAGAGCCGTCACCACCGAAGGAAAAGAAAGTGTCCCCTGGAGCCTGACCCTGCTGCCCTGCCCGAGGACTCAGCCTTGCCCAAGGCCTGCGATGCTCACCTTCCTCACGGGCATCCCGCTGGCTACCGCTGCTCTCCCGAAGCCCAGCCCCTGCTCCCGAGCGCTGCCCTGCCCTGCAGCTCAGGCTCTCGGCCGCTCTGGAAGTGCCTGGTGCCCCAGTCCAGCTCAGAGCTGAAGAGGCAGGAGGAGGCATTGTCAGGACGGGGGTCAAACCGCACGGCTCCTGCTGATTTCTCAGGAACAGGCACCCCCAGGCACAGCCTGAGTCTCCACCTTCACTGCCCATCCCAGCTGGGAGGTCAGGGTAAGTCTGGTGTTTGCGTCTTCTCACAGCGAGCAGGTGAATGAGGGTGGTTTGCTGAAGGTCCTCTGGCTGCTGCAGACCCTGGTACCTTCAGAGTGGGCATTCCTGCTGACTGCAGAAGTGTCTCAGAGCTCATCTGTCTGGAGGTGATGACCTGAATGATTAGCAGGTCTCATAAAGTGCACCCAACCCTGCAGCCTTGTCCTAAAAGATGAGAAATGAGGTGGCTGGTTTTAACTGAACATCTGTAGCAGCTGGAATAGCTCCCAAAGGAAGGGGTGGGACCACATATCTCAGTGTCCTTACATCAGTCTGGATGTCTTATTGGCAGAGTTGCTCTTGGTAAGGCTCACTGGGGGTAGCCAACCCCAGCCAGCTGGAATCAATAAGGAAGGAAGTGTGCAAGGCTGGTGGTAGGTGGAGAACAGATTAAATGAGTCCATGTATCTGCACATCCCTCACTTCTCACCTGCCTCTGTTCCATGGGAGCTGCTTGTTTTAGAGTCTTTTGGAAATCAGAGGTCATTCAGGTTGGGCCTTCTACCTAACTGCTGTGCATCTCTCTTTGAGAAAAGGCTGTTTGAAAGGGCCTGAGTGGGTTCAGCTCCCAGGCCTTGATCTTTCAGGCTTCTCAGAAGACAGCAGCCTGCGAGTCAGCATGGGCAGGTGCTGGCTGCCAGCAGAGCCTGGCTCCCTTCCTCACCCTGCCACTGACTCACTGCAGGTCCTCGGGCAAATCCTTTTGATTTAGGTACCAAATCCAGATCCAGCTGCCTAATTTCTGTTAAAAGCCTGGCCTTAAACTCGTGACTCACCGTGCCCATTGTGCAGGGGAGATAATAACTTCCTCCCCATGCTCGTCTATCCTGCCCCACACCACACCCAGGCTCCTGGTGCTGGAGTGCCTGGTGAGGAGGCAGCAGGGAAGGGGGAGATAGGGCATGGAGCTGGCTGCCTGTGGCGCTGCAGGCTCCCAGACTCCCAGGAACACATTTTTTTTTTTCCCAGGCACAGAAGTGCCTGATGCTGCAGATAGGTGATGGAGAGGTTCCTCAGAGGGCCCAGAGGGTTGCTGCTCTGTGGAGAGATGAATAAGCTGCAGCACAGAGATGTCTCTGTGGCTTGCAGGTAGCTTCGAGTGCTGATGTGTCCTGAGTTGGTGATGCTTGGTGGGCAGTGATACTGCCAGGGCACTCCCAGAATCACAGCAAGGGACCTCCACATGGAGAGAGCTCTCCTGGCATGAGGGCAAGCTGCTCAGGAGTTGCCTTGAGCTCCCATTTCAAACAAACTGGGAGGACTCCTGAAGCCACCAGAGCAGGAGTCTGTGCACCTCAGGCAGGGTGCTGAGTGCTGCAGTGCCCAGGGCATTGCAAGGGCCTGTGGTGTGCTGCCTCTTTGTAGATGGTCCCAGCAGCCCTGATCTGTGCCTGCTATCAGGAGATGGTGTGATGGAGGAAGGCTCTCTGACACCCTGAGCCAGTGCCAGCAGGCTTTGCCAAGCACAAACACCCTTCCTCCCCTCTTAGACCCCTTTCCCAGGAGCTAGAAGGCTTGGGGGGGTGAAAGCAGTGTGACTCTTTGACTGCAATAACTTCTGTGGATCAGCCAGAGAGTTAGAATCTCCCTGTAAGGCTGAGAAAACACATAGAAAGGAAAGGGTTAACTTCATTATCAACTGAGAACAGTTGAAGAGAGCTGGAGCTCAGGCAGGGCTGAAGCAGAAAAATCATCAAGCTGAAAACACAGTGTCTGATGTAACACAACCTCTGAGTTATAACCACATTGGTTCTTTGTATTAGAAAGGGACTGGGCATAAAGCAGCAGAGGGCAAGTGAAAAGAGCAAAGAGCAAGCTCCAGCAGACAGTCCCATGCAAGCAGGACACACAAAATAGGCAAGGAGAAGCAGGGGGAAATGCTTACGTGCCTCTAGAGAAATGTCATAGGGCTAAAAATAAAAGGGGAGTAATGAGAAAGCCTGGCTGGAAATTAAAGTTTGGACAGAAACTTTTCAGAAACCCAGTTTTAAAAAACCCCAAGCAGTGGGAGCCTGTAATTCTCAGGTGAAATTACAGAGAGGAGCAGAGTTTGTCTCTTCTGCTGGCGTGGGAGGGACACTGTGCGTGGAGGAGAGTGTCGAGTCCCATCACAAGGAGCACCAAAATCCCCCAGCTGCAGCTGAGCAGCAGCAGTGTGGTGGTAGGCTTACAGTGCACTGCAGCAGCCCAGGCTGCCAGAGGAGCAGGGCCTTGGGAATTTTCCAAGGCTAGGAAAAGGAGCAGCCAAAAGAAGCAGCTGCTGTGGGGTTTGCTGGAAGCCCCAGAAAAGAGCTGGCCAAGAAGCAGAGCAAAGAGGGCAGGCAGGAGTTTGTCCCAAACTGAGGTGTGAGAGGGTAAAGAAAGCAGAAGAGAGATGGAGGTGAAGTGCAGAGCCATGGCCAGGTGGGCCAGGGAAGGACTTCTATGAACAAGCTGTGGCAAAGAGAAGAGAGCCTTAATGGAAACCTTCTCAACTCCTTCAGAAGGCTGCCAAGGGCTCTGCAGGTCCAGGGAGTCATGCAGGTCTAAGAGGGATAGAACTGTTGAGGATGGAAGAGACCTTTGAGACCATCAAGTCCAACCCCTCCTCCAGAGCTCATAATCCCACCACTGCTGCTAAACCAGAGCCACTAAACCATGTCCCTCAGCACCACATCCATGCATCTTTGAAACAGCTCCAGAGCAGCCTGTTCCAATGCCTGAGAACCCCTTCTGGGAAGAAGTTTTTCCCTAATATCCAACCTGAGCCTCCCTTGGCACAACTTGAGGCCATTTCCTCTTGTCCTGTCACTTGTTGCATTTGAGAAGAGATCAACCCCACCTGGCTGCAACCTCCTCTGAGGCACTTGCAGAGGGTGATGAGGTCTCCCCTCTCAGCCTTACCTTCTGAAGGCTGAAATGTGAAGGGTTGTAACTGCAGAGCAGAAGAGCAAACTGAATGCATTGCCTTAGTGATCAGTGTGGAAGTGTTTGAGGAGGTTCTCACCCTGGCATAGCTCCATTAAGGACATGAGGTAGAGGATCCTTCATAAATCATCAGAGTGTTTGTGAAACACACCAGCAAAGTGGCAAGCAGCAAACTGCCAGGGTCACAGATTCTTCACCTGCACATTGTGCAAGGGCTCAAGCACCAAACTGCTACATCCTGAAGGTGGACTGAGATCTGTTACCTGTACCCAGGGCCCGAAGGAAGAGCTGAGGGCAATATCACCTTGAAGCAGCTGAAGCCATAGAAGGCTGTGCCTTGACTTTCCTGCCAAGCAAAGTGTTCAAAATTCAAATGCAGGGTCTGACTGGTAGGTGCATGGCTAAATGTGAAAGCAGGGGATGAGGCCACACAGCTTGTGTGAAGAGAGCTAACACCTTGCAGCTCTCAAGGGATGAAAGGGAAAAGGGCTCTCAGGGGTGAGCTGTACACTCCCAAGTAGGAGACAAAGTTCTGTTCAGTCATAATGGAGGAAAGTTACTCAAGAGAAGGAAGAGAGTGGAGTTCTTCAGCTCTCTGCAGCTTCTGACAAGCTCAGAAATACCCTGGACAGGGAGAGGAGGCAGCAAAGTTTGTAAATGACTAAATCCTTCAGGCCTGCCAGCTTTAAAACTGGTTACAGAAGGCTCTGCAGCTGCTGAGTTACCAGGCAGTCGAGTGGTGGATGGAATCACACTCACAGAGTGTTAGGGCTTGGAAGGGACCTCAAAAGATCATCCAGTTCAAGCCCCTTGCCAGAGCAGGGTCACCCAGGGCAGGTCACACAGGAACACATCCAGGTGGGTTTTGAATGTGTCCAGAGAAGGAGACTCCACAACCTCTCTGGGCAGCCTGCTCCAGGGCTCTGTCACCCTCACAGTGAAGATGTTTTCCCTTCTGTTCCTGTGGCACCTCCTCTAGCAGAGGAGCTTGCCCCCACTGCTCCTTGTCCTGTCACTGGACATCCCTGAGCAGAGCCTGGCTGCATCCTCCTGATGTGTCTCCTTCACATCTTTATCAACATGAATGAGGTCACCTCTCAGGCTCCTCTTGTCCAGTCCCATGTAAATGGCACAAAATGTCCCTTCAGAGTGAAAATCCAAATATTAGGAGCTGGCTGGGAGCAAACGTGGCACAAGCAGAAAGTGCCATCCTGCAGCTGTGTGAGTCTGTGCTGCTCTCACAGCTGGCACCCAGCACTGCTCACACCCTGGCTGCTCAGGAAAGGCTGTGGCAGGCTGGGAGGAGTGCAGAAAGGGCCTGAGTGCAATCACAGCAAGGGCTTTTCTGGGCAAGCAGAAAGGAGTTTGAGACCAAAGATGATTTGAAATGAATATGATATGAAAGGGGATATGAAATCAGGAGAGTAGGGGAGAAGGCAGACAAGAGAGACTCACTGGTGCTTCCTAACAAAAAATAAAGAAGTGGTGGCATCAGATGGGAAGCAGAAGCTTTAAACCACCCAGTAAGGTAGCAGAGGGTGTGGAGAGAAACTGGTGCTCCTTGCCCAGAGGATGTAGGCTCCAGGAGCCAAATGGGCTGGAGAGTCCTACCTAGATCAAGAGCTATCGCATGCAGAGATGCAAATGCCCTCTCTGGCTCAGGAAGTCCCTAGACCAGGGTTTCCAGAAGCTGCTGGTGCTCCTGTGGGATGCAGCACCCTCCAGGTGTGTGCTTGCCTCCCCCAGGTGCCAGGAGGGGCTGGATCTTGGTCCACAGCCCCTGGAGAAACTCTGCTTGTGCAGGCGGTGCCATGCGCTGGCATCGCAGGGAATAATGCTGCCTGCAGCCATCACCAGGGCACCACAGAGCATCCCACAGAGCACTGCATGATCTTGGAGGTGATGCCACTTGCCTGAGCACCTCCACCAGCTTTTCATGGTGGGGTTTGCATAAAGCCTTCCTTTGCCTTGCCTTCCTTGCCTGGGAGACTTTACCTGGGGGTTGTTTCACTGAAGAGTCAGTCCCGAAGCAATGCTGACTGTATCCTTTTAAGAGAAGTCAGACAGCTAGCTGGGAATTACAGCTGGATGGCTTCCTAAACCACCCCAGCACGCAGGGATCTGCTCCCAGAGCAGCCAGATTACCTCCAGCACAGGCTGATGAAATCTCCTCATTTCCCACTCTGGGCAATCTCAGCTCCTGCAGCATGCTGTCAGCATCCTCCCCCTCCCCAGCATCTCCTGCTCATCCTCTTAGCCATTCCCTTTCATGTCACCTCTTTGATCTTTTACTGGAGAGTGGGAAAGGGATTAGAAGGCAGCAAAAGACCACTGTTAAAACCTGATAGCCAAAGAAGGAGATTTCTGGTGGATCACCAAGGTCATGGCCCTGCCAGGGTCTCCATGTCCAGTTCAGCAGCAGAGGCTCTACCACCTCTCCCAATTCAAGACCTTTTTTAAGCTTCTTTCTAGCAGGGCACACTCACACAGGGAGAGTTTTCAGCAAGTGCTTTAATAATGTTCTTAGAGACTCAGGGCATCTGACTGACCACAGAGTGACCTAAGCTGTCACTTCTGTGCAGCACAGGGACTGGTGGGCACCAGAAGCAGTTGGCAATGATTTGTCCAGCACACAAATGGCAGGATGCACTCAAAGCTCTGTCTCCTGGTGCTCTGGCTGTGCCTGCTAACACTCTGTCTGTGCATTCATTTCCCTCACTGATCAGTGATGTTTTCAAAGCAGAGCCTCACTTCTTTGTTTTCTTCCCATGCATTTGATTTTCCTACAGCTGGTGCTAGACAACAAAGAGGAACTTTTGCTGTGACTGTCCTGCAGGGTTGTTTTGAATTGCTCCAGATGAACATGGGGCTACAAAGATGCTGAGGGGACTGAGGATCTCTCTCTTCTGAGGAAAGGTTGAGAGAATTGAGGCTTTTTAGTCTGGAAATATCAGACTTGGGGGGGATCTCATCAGTGCTGATCAATACTTAAAGGAGTCAGGAGGATGTGACCAGGCTTTTGTCAGTGGGGCCCAGTGACAGGACAAGGGGTACAGGCACAAGCCTAAAGATAAGAGGTTCCATGTAAACTTGTGGAGGAACTTCTTTAATGTAAGGGAACAGGCTTTGATGTCATATCTTTGATCTTTGCTAGAAAAGGGGAAAGGGACTGCCCAGAGAGGTGCTGGAGGCTCCATCTCTGGAGACATTCAAAACCCACCTGGATGTGCTCCTGTCTGACCTTCTCTAGGTGAACCTTCCTCAGCAGAGGGTCTCCAGAGATCCCTTCCACCCCCTGTGTAATCTCTGTATGGACATTTGTTTCCTTTGGGTCTCAGGAACACTCAGGAACAGGGAAACATGAGAAATAATGCACAGATGCCCTTACTGGGCTCTGCTGGCCCTGTATGAGAGCTCTGGGCAGACTTGGGAGGCACCTGGGGAAGGGGTCATGGAGTGTGTGTGTGTGTCAGCACTCAGTCACTTGGAGAGAAGGGAACAGTCTGAAGCAGTGACTCAGGGTGCACCATTTCTAGGCAGCCCTCATGCTGAATGACTCCAAGTTAGCTTGCTCAGCACCTGCCCGTCAGCAACTGAGCAGGGGAAGGGGCTGCTGAGGAGCCTGAGCTGCAGGCCTTGCTGGCTGGCATCCCGTGAGAGATTGGCACTTGTGGCCAACCACCAGTTGTTGAGTTTGGCTTATTCAGGACTCAGAAGCAATCTGTGCAAGCTGCTGAACAACCCTGACCCACATATGCCAGCCCTTTTGTGCACTCACACTTCACCTGCAGCCTGCTTTTGTGGGCTGCAGCTTCTGTTGCTGCTGTCCCCTGTCCCTGGAAGGTGTTGCTGTGGCACCTTGTGACGATCAGTCTCTGTTCTTTGCTGCTGCTAATGATTTTCAAATGGTTGTAGAGCTTTTCCTCAAAGAGCAAACATCAAAGAGCCTCAGAAGCAAACATCTAGTAGCAACAGGAACCCTGGGGTGCACCATGCCCTTAGCCTGTACCTTCTGCAATATTTAGAGCAGCTTGGTGTCTTAGCTTCACCTTTTATTCTGCTCTGTAGCTTAGAGGAGAGGTGGCCAGAAAAGTCTCTTCAAAATACCAGGAGAAACTTCACAGAATCTCAGCAGGGTGGGGTTGGAAGGGACCTCTGCAGATCAACCACTCCAACCCTCCTGCTAAAGCAGGGCACCCACAGCAGCTTGCCCAGGATCACAATGCCCAGGTGGCTTTGGAAGCTCTCCACACAAGGAGCCTCTCTGGGCAGCCTCCAGCACCCTCACAACAAACAAGTTTCTCCTTCTGCTCAGATGGAACCTCCTGGCTTCCACTTTGTGCCCCTTGTTGCCCCTTGTCCTGTCCCTGGGCACCACTGACAAGAGCCTGGCCACATCCTCTTGCCTCCCACAGCTCCTTTAGCTCTTGCTGAACATTGAGCAGATCCCTCCTGGGGCTGCTCATCTGCAGGCTCTCAGCCCCAGGGCTCTCTTCCTTTGTTCCTCACAGAGCTGTCCCAGGCCCCTCAGCAGCTTTATAGCTCTTCCTGGACTCTCTCCAGCAGTTCCTTGTCTCTCCTGAACTGGGGAGCCCAGACCTGAATCCAGCACTCCAGCTATGGCCTGATGAGAGCAGAGAAAAAACTCCCTTGACCTGCTGGCCACAGTCTTCTGCATGCCCCCAGGACAGCATTGGCCTTGTGCCCAAGGCCACACTGCTGGCTCCTGGGGAACTTGTCCACCAGCACCCCCAGGTCCTTCTACACAGAGCTGCTTCCCAGCAGGTCCTCCCCTCACCCGTGCTGGTGCAGGAGGTTGCTCCTCCCCAGTGCCCTTGTTGCACTTGATGAGTTCCCTCCTGGTGGCTTTGTGCCATGTTTGTCTGCATTGCAGGGTCAAGGCCCCAGCAGCTGCAGAGTCTGGGGGTGTTCAGCTGCCACTGACACTCTGCTTTCTCCATTCCTTTGAATGCAGGCTCTGAAGAGGAGCTCCAGGATGTCCACGAACACTCAGTTTAAGAAGCCCCTGGCCTGTTTGCTTACTGGAGAGCTGGGGTGGACAAAGATGTTCAGTGTGCCAGCCCTGGAGGAGCTCACATCTGCACGGGCAAAGCGGAACAACCAGCCCCGACCTGCGCGGCCCACGCCAAGGCGCAGGCTGCAAATAAGCAGTGTGACACTTGTGGTCTCCTCATGCGTTCCCACAAAGCCAGAGCTGTGTTCTCCAGGTCCTCTTCTCCTTGGGAGGCACAGGCAGCCCCATCTCCATCCAGTGGCATCTGCGTGGGCTGGCTCGCTCAGGGCCCGGCCTCGGGAGTCGCCAGCCGGAGAGCTCGCGGAGTGAGTGCAAGCTGCTATTTTGGCATGTTCATGCCACAGAAGGTTTTGCTAAACACTTCAAAAATAAACAAACCTTCGAGACCAAAAGCTGCAGAAATTACTTTCTGTGGCCTGGTAGCTCCTGACTTCATTTCCTCACTTAGGTCAAAAGCCAGACTTCTTCATTTAACTTTTCCGCTCTTATTTCAGACGTAGGAACAAACTGTTCTCCATCTCACCACTCACAGGTCTGCCCTGCAAGGTGCTTCTTCCAACTTCATTGGAAACCAACAGCTGTCACCACTTCTGACCACTTCCTTGTCCCTCACCTGATGCCATCCCAGCTGTTTGCTGCATTTTGCCCAGCAGCAGGAGAGGTGAAAACCCCAGGGACACCGTCAGCATTTCTGGGAAGGAGCTGGGTCAGGCTCTTTCCGTTGCAAAGAATCCACCCTCTCATCTGGCATTGTGAACAAGTCTCTCATCCTCTGACTCCTCCACCTACCCTCAGAATAGGTGTGATGATCAGCCCTGGGAAGAACAACTCATTTTGTTGAGCATATTTCAAACCTGATGTCCCCCATCACAGGAGTCATGGAAAATCCTTGCAGCTCCTGCTTCTCTCCTCCCTCTCGTTGCCCTGAGACACAGCAAAAATCATCCATGATAACTGCAGAGCAGAGACCCATCCATCACCCAGCCTGCTCTTCCTCTTTGTGAAACACCTGAAAAGAGAATGTTCTTCCTTTTTCAGCATTTTGATGGTGGAGAGAGAAAACTTGAGAAATTGCTAAGCTCTTGGATCATTTTTTTTTCCCCCTTCCTCCCCCTCCCACTTGTAGGTTGGTTTGGTTTTTTTGGTTCTTTTTTTCTCGAGTGTCACTAATTCCTGTTTCACAGAATCACAGCAACACCCAGGCTGGCAAAGCCCCTCAGGATCACCAAGTCCAACCTAGAACCCTGCTCTACAAGATTCACCTTAAACCACAGCCCCAAGCACCACATCCAAACCACCCTGAAACACAGCCAGGGTTGGGGACTCCATCCCCTCCCTGGGCAGCTCATTCCACTCCCTGACCACTCTCTCCAGGAAAAAAACTTTTTCCTACTGTCCAATCTAATCCTCCCCAGCCTCAGCTGGAGGCCATATTCCCTCTTGTTCTGTCTCCAGTTCCCTGGGAGCAGAGCCCAGCAGCAGCCTCTCCACAATGTCCCTTCAGGTAGCTGCAGACAGAATGTTTGCTACATCTCCTAATTTTTGGACATTCAAGTCAAAATAAAACCTGGCCAATTCCAAACATACAGAACCCAAACAGTTTCCACAGCAGGGAATCAGACTGTCAAGTTCACTGTCAAGATCACAGCTCAGTGATCAATCAGGCCAAAGCATGAGCCAGGGTCCCACATGAAGTGCACATTTCTATGGCACCAAACCTCTCTAGTGCTGAGGGTACAACACTGGAGCTGAGGGTACCTCCTGGTGCAGGTCCAGCCTTCCCCCATCTGCTCAGTGCTCACTAAGCTTTCTGTGCCTTCCTTGGAAGCAGCAGCTTCTTCAGCTCATGAGAGCACACTGAGTATGTAGTCCCAGGGCAGGATAATCCTGCCTCTGCCTTCCTTTGTTGGTGAGGAAAGCTTTTCACAGAGTTTGCTTCCCTTAATCTTTGGGAAAGGCATCTTTGTGCAGCTGCTGGCCAGTCTCTGACACTCAGGTGATGGTTCTAAAGTCAGCCAATGACTGCTTGAAACTAAATATTATTTCTCTCCTAGTGTTCATTTCTTGTCTCTTGTGCCTGAACCACTGCAGGACCTTTTAGTCTAGAGCTGGATTTCTTTCATCAAAGAAGCCAGCAGAATTACATTTTAACCTCTCCAGGCTCTTCTTGCTTGTCCTACAGAGCAAGCAGAAGGTTCAAGCTCAGATATTCTCTCCCCTGAAAGAAAGTCATTCTTAAACTAGAGGAAAAAAAGAACAATAAACCAGGAACAAGTTTAGGTTCCATCCCTGTTCAACTTCTTGTGCATGTGGTCCATGACTTACCTCAACCAGCTCCCTATGTTCTTGACTGTCCTGGTGGGTTCAGATGACAGAGGGGAGGGTCATGAAGTCTGAGTGTTCCTGCTAGTTCCCTTAGGAGTCAGGAAGGCTGAGAGCCTGCAGGGTTGCATTTCACTGCCTCAAAGGAATGAGCATCTAGTTCACAGTCTAGAAGTCCTCTTCTCTTTCCTTCCTTACCCTTAAAACAAGGAAAAAACCAAGGAGAGCTCCGAATCCACAGCAAGCCCCAAGCTGCTCAGAAGGTGGTCAGCACTACCATACCCTTTCCACTCCCCACTGCAGTATTACCAGGCTGTGCAGGGCAGTGCCTGCTTTCAAGTGTTTTCCTTCCCTGATGTTATGCTGCTGCTCCTTTTCACCTCCAAATGGCCATGCTAGATGCTGGGCCCCCTCCCCAGAGCTGGATGAGAGTCTGCAGCTCTGCCTTGTGGTGTTCTCAGGTGGGAGGAGAGGGAGGAAGTCTCCAGGAAGCTGGTTTCTGAGGTCCTCTTCAGTAGATGGACTACCATACTTGGCTGCCAGCAAGGGAAGAAGGAGAAAATGGGGAACAGCTCCTCTCAGTTCCTGCATCTCCCCTTTCTGGGCAATGCTTTTGAGTGCTCAGTAGCTTTGGGCTCCTCACCTGATTTCTGCAGCATCACTGCAATGAAGTGGAGCTGATTTGCCTTCGTCGTGTCCAAAGCCCCCACTGAAAACCGATGGAAGCCAGAACATGCTGAACTCTTTCTTATCCAAAACCAAAGCTCCAGCCCTTCCCCCAGGAACCAGCATCTTCCCAGGACCTCCCACCTCACCGAGATAGGCCAGGCTGGCTGGACCTCCACCCCTCCTGCACAGAACCTCTGCTCTCCTTTTTATAATGTTCAGATCCTTTGGAAATGTGAATATAGGTTTGTTTTGTTGTTGTTGGTTTTCGTTTTGGTTTTGTTTTGTTTTGTTTTGTTTTTTTTCTGCTGAGTCTGTTGTGGCTCCTGGGGCTTGGGAATAAATTATGAGACACACAACTTCCTACCCTTCCCCCCCCCAAAAAAAAAAA
>VWYK01071258.1:5025-16189 GCA_013399775.1 Semnornis frantzii | reverse complement strand
GGCCCTCCCGGCCCGGCGCAAACCTTCACCGGCTGGGTCTGAGCCTCCCTGCCTCGGCCTGGGCCTTCCCCCGCACTGCTCCGGCCTAGACATTCCCCGCCTGGCTCCGCCTTCCCTGCCCTGGCTTCCTCCCGCCCGGCTGGGGCCTCTCTTGGCCTCGGGATGTTTCCCTTGCCGGGGCTCCCTCCCTGCCCCGCTCCTGCCCGGGGCCGATCCCTGCCTCCCCAGCCCCGCGCTGACTCCTCTGCCCCCCTCAGACCATCGACCAGTTCGAGTATGACGGCTGCGACAACTGCGATGCCTACCTGCAGATGAAGGGCAACCGGGAGATGGTCTACGACTGCACCAGCTCCTCCTTCGACGGGTGAGCGGGGCCCGGCCCGGGCTGCCTTCCCTGGGGCTCACTCGGGTGGCAGCAGGCTGAGAACCGTCCCTGACTGTCATCCCTCCCGCAGGATCATCGCCATGATGAGCCCTGAGGACAGCTGGGTCTCCAAGTGGCAGCGGATCAGTGAGTAGGCTTTCCCCAGTTGGTCTGGCAGCTGGAGAGCTCTCGCCCGGTAAAGCCCTTCTCCAGGGCACTGGGACGTGCTGCTGGGGCTGCAGAGGGGATTTCTGCCCCCGGGGAGTGGGGGCTTCAGCTCCCTGTGAGGGAGTTTCTCCTTCTGAGGTGTGGGGGAGTTTCTCTTGCCAAGGCTGGGGGGGTTTCTGCCCCCAGAGAGGGGGCAGCTGTGCAGGCAGAGGCTGGCAGGGACCCTTGCCCACCCCTGGTCTGGCACCCGATGTGACTTGGTGTTTTCTGTCCCCCAGGTAACTTCAAGCCAGGTGTCTATGCAGTGTCTGTGACTGGCCGCCTGCCCCAAGGTAACTTCCCAGCTTGTGCTCCTGCATGGATGGCAGCTGAGGGCTTGTTCTGCTCTGTAGGAGATGGGGCTGTAGCCACTCCTGAGGTGGCATTGGGGTGGTGCCTGTTTGATGGGGTTGCAGTGGAGGCTGTGGATGGTGAGCACAGCACACACACCCCTTGTTGGTGAAGGGGTTAGCAAGGGGACTGCAGGAAGGAGATGCTGAACAGGAGGGGTTTGGGGTTCTGCAGACAGATTTTCTGCCTTGCAGTCATTTCAGCCAGGAGCTGTGGGAGCAGAGGGGTGAACTGCGATTAAAGGGTGAGTCCAGGAATTGGGCAGATTACAGACTGCTCAGCTACAGGGAAACACAAAAGTTGACAGGGAATTCTTTTGGTTGGAAGAGACCTCTGAGATCATCGATTCCAACCACTCACCCAGCACCACCATGGCCATCAAAGCATGTCCCCAAGTGCCATGGCTGCATGATTTTTTGGAACATCTCTAGGAACAGTGCCCCCACCGCCTCCCTGGGCAGCCTGTTCCAGTGCCTGACCACTCTTGCAGGAAAGAAATTCAAGTATCCAACCTAAACTTCCCCTGGCACAGTTTCAGGCCACTGAGTGTGCTCAGAGAACACTTCAGCAGTTCTAAATACATCACAAAATTGTTTGGGTTGGAAAAGCCCTTTAAGATCATCCACTCCAACCATCCTCTGACTCTGCCAAGTCTGGTGGTAAACCATGGTCCTCAGCACCACATCTCTGCCTCTTTGAAACTCCTCCAGGGATGGGGACTCTGCCACTGCCTGTTCAGGGCTTGACAACACTTTGGGAGGAATAGATTGTTCCTAACATTTAACCCAAACCCCTCCTGACACAACTTGAGGTCATTTCCTCTCTTCCTGTCACATCCCCTGGGAGAAGAGCCCAATCCCACTTCACTCCAACCTCCTTTCAGGGAGTCAGAGAGCAATGAGGTCTCCCCTCAGCCTCCTGCAGGCTGAACAAGCCCACTTCCCTCAGCTGCTCCTCACCAGACCTGTTCTCCAGAAGGTGTTTGTCCAGTTCTTGACCTCCCTCCTGTGAGGGCTCCGTGACAGAAGCACCAGGAGTCTGCAGGGCTCCTCGTGCCCAGGGAGTGCTGAGATGTGTTTGTCTCCTTGCTGCAGGCATCGTGCGGGAGCTGAAGAGCCGAGGGGTGGCCTACAAGTCCCGAGACACAGCCATAAAGACCTGAGGGGCTGGCAGAGGCACTGCTCCAAAACCTGTCAGCTTTAGCAGGGGAGGAGTCAGCCTGGACTGGGAGGGAACTTGCTGCCTCCTCTCGTTCCACACCTCTGGACTCTACCCACGTGGACCATGGACATTCTTCTGAGCCTTGCCAAGGGGGAGGGTGTGAGTAGGTCTGGAGAGGGTTGTGTGGTGGTGGTGCACAGGGATTGGTGTGGGACAGAAGTGAGCTGGGCTCTAGCTGTGTAAATATCTCAATAAACGTCCTGCCTGCTCAGAGCTGAGTCCAACTGCCTGCTTGGGCACTGCTCTCACCCACTGCAGGCAGAGGATGATGTGGGCGGGGGGTTCACACCAGCTTCCTGCCTGCCAGAGGGCTGGAACCTACAGTCAGCATCTCTCATGCCATGGACCACATCCTTGCCTTGAGAGGGACCCCCTGCCCTGCACTGGGCAGCCCTGCACTGGTAGGATCAAGCACACCTGTGGTTTGTGACTCATGGCTGGCAGCTGGATGGACCAGGTCTGGAGGTAGCTACCTGGAGGTCACAGTGCCCTGGGCCTGCAGGGTCACAGAATCAGACTCCTCAGTGGTTTGGGTGAGAAAGGACCTTCAAAGGTAATCTAGTCCAACCCCCCTGCTGTCAGCAGGGACATCTGCAAGGAGCAGGTTGCTCAGAGCCCTGGTCCTGTATGACTGATGTGGAACCATGCTTGAAGGACCTTCAGCTGGCTGCTGTTGGCCTCTAGGGCAGGCAAAGCAAACCTGCTGCTGGTGTGGCTGGGAGGCAGCACTGGCTCTTGCAGAGGGCAGGGATGGACAAGCAAGGGTGGAAGCACCTACCCAGGCTTGTATGTGCAGAGGACTGGCTCAGTGTCAGACATGGGTGGTGTCTACACTGCCCAGGCTCCAAGAGAGATCTGATCTCAGCCAGTGGCTCCTGCTGAATTTGTCTTGCTCCAGTTCAGCAGCAGCCACAGACCACAAGGGTGGCTTGTCCAGGGGCAGTCCTAGATCAGCAGCTCAGTGAAACAGACATTGGAATTTTCTTTCTGAGCTAATCCTGTGGCTGGGGAGCTCCATTTTTGTTCTGTAGACAAACAGAAGTGTAGTGAAAACTCAAAAGCACTTGAAAGGGGCATTTGATCTGGAACAAGAGCAGCTGCAGCAAGTGGAACACGTCAGGAACTGGAGCTGATCTCTCTCAAGTGCTCCACTCTCTAAAGCTAGCCCCCAAAAAGAGACCCAAGCACCCCAAATCAGCCAGAGCATGGCCTCCTGCAGGGTCTTGGAGCAGGTGTGTGGCTGAGAAGACTGCTGTGAGCACAGGGGCTGCAGTGTTAGGTGGGATGAAGCACTGCAGGGGAAAACCTCTTCAGCCATGGCTCTCTTTGGGGCTTGGAGATGTGGTGCTGATGCCAGAGCATTTGCTTGGTGCAGACCAGGATGGAGTGAAGGTAGTGAGTTCTGGCCAGATACTTCCAGAGACAGGAGGCCTCTTGTGGGAAGAGCTGAGAGTGTGCTTCAGCCCCTGGTCTGGGGGTCAGAGCCTCCTTCTGGGTCAGGTTTATGTTCTTGGGCACAGAAGGAAGCTCACCATGAGGTTCACACATCACTGCTGGATGGTCCAAAGCACTTTGAGCTACCTGATGATGACTGTCCTCCAGGCTTGCTTGGCTGCAGAGACTGGGCAGAGATGTAGCTTGGAAATGCCCAGTAGGTCATGTCTGTGGGAGGGGTGGGACTGTCCTGACAGCTCAGGGCATGACTCCACAGGATGCTCAGATTTTGGCATTTTGGGTGTGGAGTTCTGGGCCTTAAAGCCACCTTGCTATGGTGGTCAAGGATATGGTCTAGTAGTGGCCCTGGTAGAGTTAGGTAGTGGTTGGACTTAGAGGTCTTTTCCAACCATGGTGATAATGTGAGGGAGAGAGGTGTGGGGTGAGCTGGGGTCCAGCTGGGGTGTGTTGGTACTTGGAGTATGTTCATGCCCTGCAGAATGATCCATGGGAGGCTGGTGAGAGCTGACAAGGTTCAGAGTGAGAAGGGGCAAGGAGGATGAGGTGGTCTCCTTCTCTGGAGACTTTCAAGGCCTGAGCTGGATTGTCTGGTACTGCTCTGGCAGGGGGGGTTGGACTCGATGAGCTCTTTGGGTCCCTTCCAACCCCTGGCATCCTGTGGGCCTGTGTGCTGGCCCTGGGCCCCTTCTGGGCTTCTTTTGCTTGTCCTGGAGGGGAGTTTGGATTTCTCAAAAATAAGTGTAGTGAGTTGAAGAACTTCTCCCCTTCCCCATCACCTCCCCCCCCTCCAATTTAAATTCACCAGACCAGCTCAGAAGCAGAGGGACAAACTGCACTTTGGCTTTTCATCCCTTTCAGCAAACCAATGAATGAAACAGACTTTATCGTTATCTTTTTTTACAACCAATGATCTCATTTCTCTCATTAGGTTATGCCAATAAGCCTTAAACCAGCACAGCTGGGCAGCTCCTCCTCCAGCTGGAGAGAGGTGCGTCTGGGCGGTGAGGTTTTGGCTCTGGAGGAGGCTGGAAGGGTGTTGGGAATGATGGAGATGAACCCTCTGAGCCATGCGGTGCCACCGCGGGGTGGCAGCAGGGCCGTGCGGAGCGGGGCTGGAGCTGCTGCTGCGCTGTGCTGAGGCTGCTGGGGATGGACCTGAGCGCAGACACCTGACGCAGGGCTTCGTTTTCTGATGCATTTCACAGAGGCTTTCACTCCCTGCCAGCTTCCCGGCTCCAGCGGTGGGCATGGCCATGCTGCAGCTGCTGCAGTGTGGAGGCTCATCAGGACCCTTTCCCCAGTCCCAGGTCAACCTTGCCCACTAGTCCCATAGTGCAGAGGAGGTGACAAAGAGGGAGCCTGGGCAGGGTGGGCTCGTTGGGCTGGGCTCCAGGTCTGCAGGCACGGTGGTTGCTCACATCTGCCTTCCTGGGAAGCTGGAGGATGCAGAAACACCCTGCCCAGGACTGACCTGTGCTTAGGAAATCACAGAATCCCAGCAGGGTGGGGTTGGAAGTGACCTCTGTAAATCAACCACTCCAACCCTCCTGCTAAAGCAGGGCACCCACAGCAGCTTGCCCAGGATCACAATGCCCAGGTGGCTTTGGAAGCTCTCCACACAAGGAGACTGCACAACCTCTCTGGGCAGCCTCCAGCACCCTCACACCAAACAAGTTTCTCCTGCTCAGATGGAACCTCCTGGGCTCCAGTTTGTGCCCCTTGTTGCCCCTTGTCCTGTCCCTGGGCACCACTGACAAGAGTCTGGCCACATCCTCTTGCCTCCCACAGCTCCTTTAGCTCTTGCTGAGCACTGAGCAGATGCCCTCTGGGGCTGCTCTTCTGCAGGCTCTCAGCCCCAGGGCTCTCAGCCTTTGCTCCTCACAGAGCTGCTCCAGGCCCCTCAGCATCTCTGTAGCCTCCACTGGACTCTCTCCAGCAGTTCCCTGTCTCTCTTGAACTGAGGACCCCATAAATTGTCCCCAGGAAGCAGTGTGTGTTGTCACCATGCCTCCTGAGGAAGATGAGGAGGGGCTTGGAAACCCCCAGGGGACCTCAGCCTTTGCCAGGATCTCAACCACTGGAGGTTATCGAGAGCTGAGCCTGCTGAGGGCTGCAGAGCAAGAGCAACAGAGCCAGAACAGCAAGGCCAAGGGGCTGACCACCAGTGCTCCTGCAGAGAGCTGCTCCTCCTCTGCCTGCACCTCCAACAACCTGCTGCCTGGCGCAGGGCTGGCTGGCTGAGCCTCTCCCCTGCCAGCTCCCTCGCCCACGCCTGCTCCACCTCTGCCAGCCCACACCACCCAAAGTGACTCATTGGTGCCAGAGCTGAGCGTTGGACCTCTGCAAAGCACCTGAGATCTGCAATTTTGGTTAAAGCCGAGCCCCAGAAGTGCTGGGAGGGAGGAGGGGGGTGGCTTGTAGCACCAAAAAAACGATGGGATGTGGAGCTTCATCTGCTGCTGAGGAAAGTAGGGCAGCAGCTCTCACGTTGGGGAAACCGGAGGAGAAATGTGCGGCGGCGCCGAAGCGTGCAGGGAGCTGTGGCTCTGAGTCAGTTCCAGACTGCTCCTCCCCCTGCACCAAGTGACATGAAAAATATTTCAGCCAGGCCTGAAGGTTCTGTGGCACTTCCAGGACCTGCTACCCTGCAGAAAGAGGGGCTGAGGCCAGCCCAGGCTCAGTTTGGCATCTCTCACAGCTTTCACTGCACACCCAGCTTAGGTGAGGGGAAGGCCTTGGGTGGGATGTCCACACCACCACCTCCCACCAAGGGAGAGGATGTCTGCTGGGGCCCTGTGCTTGGGAAGCAAAGCTCTGCAGCTTTGGAGGTGTGGGTGGGGTGGGGGTGCTCAGGGCAGCCCCCCAGCAGGAAGCACAAGCCAGTGGATTCCTCCGTGGGGGTTTTGAGAACCGATACCAGGGCTGTGCCCCAGCGATCCCTCCGGGTGAGACAAGTGACTTTCCAAACCACAGAGCACTCACTGCTTCTGTTGAAGCAGCTGCTGCTGCTGCTGGGAAATGCCTCACCCAGCCCCCTCCTCCACCTGGGGACATGCCCATGCTCCCCACTGCCCAGCCTGTTGGCTCCCCTTGCAGCCTGGGCACGATGGGCTTCAGATGAAAGGGGGACGTGTGCTGGAGCACGCTGGGCTCTGACCAAAAGGGATTGTGGCTGAGGTGGGGAAGTGTCACCCCCCACCACCACCACCCCTGTTTTACTCCTGTGGGTGTTCTGCACATGCTGTGACCACATGCTGTGACATCCTCCACTGCTGTCACCTCGCTGCTGGGGTGAGAGCAGGCAAGCAGAGGTGCTGCACAGGGCTGGCTGCAGCAGCATCTGCTTCAGCCTAAATCTGCTTTCACTTGCTGCACCTCTCTGCCTTCCAGTGCATGGACAGGGGTACTGCCAGGTGCCTCTCAGCTGTCCCTGTGTGCCTAGAGGGGCTACTTACCACAAGGGTGTGGAGACCCTCTATGGTGGGTGCTGGGTAGGAAATAAACCCCAACCTAAAACTGTTTGCCTTGGGAAGTAGTCAAGGAGACCCTGGCAGGGTGGAGATGCAGGGGAAGATGACCTGAGTTGTCCTCCTGGTACCCACACTGCCTGCCCAGGGCTGAGGTGAAACACTGCTGGAGTAAGGATGGCAAAGCCATGTTGAAACCATGTCAGTGGATGGCCCCTTCCTGCCCATACCTCTGTGTCAGGGCCCTTGGGCAGAAGCCACAGAGGCTCCTGAGTGTGATGTGGTGGGGAGAGGAGGGGACCACCTGCTTTAGGCAGCAACCATTTGGACAAGCTGCAGAGGGGATGGGGACAGGTTTCAGAGCTGCAGGCAGCCACAAAAGCTTTCAAAGCATGGCAGAAGTGAAGCAGGGCTGCCACGTGTGTCACCTCAAGGGGTTCCTGGTGCAATGGTGGTGGAGACTGGTGGGTGAGGAGCTGGGATAATGTTCCCTGCTGGTGGGGACAATGAGGAGCTGTGGTGTGTGATGGCTCCTCTGGGTGTTTGCCCCTCAGGAACTGCCATGGAAGGAGGAGGCTCTGCTTTGTGAAGGAGAGACAGGCTGGTGGGCCATCGGTTCCTGAAGCAGGCCTGCAAAGAGAATGTGAAGATGCTGCTGCCACCCTTGCACTGCCTGCAAAGAGGTACAAAGCTGCTTTGTGGTGACCACCTCTGGACTCGCTGGTCTGCTCTGCCAGAGTTGGGGTTTTGGTGGCTGGAGGTTACAAGAAGCTTATGGAGGGTCCCAAATCTCCTAATCTCTGAAATCTTTCATCTCCCTGCTCCTGCAGCTTTGCATCATTGGAAGAGGACACACCAAGGGTTGGTGGGGCAGAATGGAGTCTCACCCTGGTGGTGGAGGTTGCTGGGGGAGCTGAGAGTAAGTTTCCTTGGGGTGAATGGCAAAGCAAGAGCACTGCTGAAGTCACAGGAGGCATTTGAGAACCTGCTGCATCCTGGGCAGCACTTATCCTTCCTCCTCCTGGCCAGATGTGCCTCACCCAGGCTCTGCCCAAAGCAGGTGTTGGTCTGGAAAGAGGCTTTTTACTCCTCTTGGTCTTCTTGGTAGCAAAAGCCATCGAGTGCCCAAGCGGAGCGATGGGACATTGTACCTGCAGGTTCCCAAACAGCTCAGATGCATGGCAGAGGATGGCAGCACACCCCAGTGGCTGCAGGGTCTGTCTTCCTGGGGACATTGATCCTGCTCTCACAGCATCACCTGGCTGGTATGGAAAGGTGCCATGGATGCCAGGCTTGGGGAGATGCTTCCTGGCAGCCCTGAGTGCCTGTTCCCCCTTCCTCATGGAAGGGACTGTGGTGATGCTCAGCTTTTCTTGTGCCAAGGTCTTCTCTGGACCATGGAGATGCTCAGCTTTTCTTGTGCCAAGGTCTTCTCTGGACCATGGAGATACTCAGCTTTTCCTGAGCCAGGGTCTTCTCTGGACCATGGAGATGCTCAGCTTTTCCTGAGCCAGGGTCTTCTCTGGACCATGGAGATGCTCAGCTTTTCTTGTGCCAAGGTCTTCTCTGGACCATGGAGATGCTCAGCTTTTCCTGAGCCAGGGTCTTCTCTGGACCATGGAGATGCTCAGCTTTTCCTGTGCCAGGGTCTTCTCTGGGCCATGGAGATGCTCAGCTTTTCCTGAGCCAAGGTCTCCTCTGGACCATGGAGATGCTCAGCTTTTCCTGAGCCTTGTCTTTGGAGGGTACAGGGAGCACTGGGAAAGGAGGGACTGTAGCACTGAGCTCAACTCCACTTCTGAGCCCATCCTGCCCCAGCAGGTCCACAGCCTGGTGGGGAGCTCTCATCCCTCCTTCCCCATACCCCTGCTACTGGGCACTGTCCCAGAGTAGGCTCCATCCCAAATGACCCACCCTGGGGCACAGCACCCCGGGAGGCAAAACGACCCTTGGATGAAGATGGGAAAGAGGAAACCCAAGAGTCTCCCATCTGTGCCACCATACTGCAGCGCCAGCTGCCAGGGCGCGGCGGGGGGGTGCCTCTCTGGGGGCACTGCGGGCCTCCAACCTGCGGCCTCCCCTTCCCCCACCTGCGAGGCCGGTTGCAGCAGGTGACACGGAAAACGAGAGGGCACTCGGTGCCCCAGCGCCAGCCCAACGGCCCCGCGCCCGCCATTGGCGCAGCCGGGCCGCGATTTGCCTATATTTGGGCAAAGCCAAGCGCCCGCCCGGCGCCGCCGCCCGCCCCGCGCCTCGCCTCGCCTCTTTGAGGTTTCCCTCGGTGCTCTCCTTCGCCCCCCGCCCGCCGCCGCCTTCACCCTGGCAGTTTCTGGTTGACTCACTGCTAACGGCCCCGGCGGGCCCGACGAGGCTGCGGGCAGCGGGGTCAGGCGGGGAGCTTGCGGAGAGCCGATCCTGAAGCATCCTGCCCGGCGCTGCCAGCCTGGTGCCTGGCGCGGCTCAGCCCGAGGTGGCTCACCCCAAGCCCGGCTGCTCCCTTCGGGGTGCAGAGGTTGGCCCGGTCCTTCCTTGTGCCCAGCAGCGTGGTGGCAAACGATGCTCTGCACACCCAAAAAGCTCTCAGGAGCTGTTTTTGGCACGCTCGTTTTTTTTTTTTTTTCCCCCAGTGCAGCAGCTGCTCTCCCCCTGCTCTCCAGGAGCATCGCCAGGTCAGAGCCCTCTGTCCCAGGGGTCTTTTTTGAGGCCACCCCTTGTACTGCAAAGCAGAGTGAGCTGTGCCCATCCTTGCCCCTCTGCCTCCTGCTCCCGGGAGGATATGGTGGCTTGTGTTGGGAATGCAGTCGTTAGGTTTCCGTGCTAGCAGTGACATCACCGAAGCACTGTGGCCTCTGCTGGGATCCGGCAGGACGGCAGCCAGGGGATACTACTGGCTGGCTGTGCCCCTGCGGCTGGCAGACTCCTTTCCTCACTAGCCCCAGGGCAGTGGAGGGGGCTCAGGGAGGCTTTGGGTGAGACCACCCCATTCTTCCTTCTCCTTCTTTTCCGGTGCAACTCTCAGGCCCAGGAGATGCCGGATGGAGCCAGTCGGGGATGGATGGAGCCATGTGGGCCCGGCTGGGCAGCGAGAGCTGCCTGCCTCGGCACAGAGCTGGGTCCCCAGGCCAGGGCTCTGGCCGGAGCTGTCTCCTTTAAGCGGGGGGTGAGGCCGAAGGCAGCAGCTGGCTTGGCCACCACTTCCCCTACGTGCAGCGAGCGCCGAGACCACAGGCGAGGAGGGGAAGTTGCTGCGAGGCACGATAAGAACTATCAGCGCCCTCGCAGCACCCGGGCTGCGGCGCCCGACAAGCGCCCTGCCCCCTGCCCGCGGATCGGGGCCGCTGGCATCGCTGCCCCCCGAGCCCCCCGGTCCCACTCCCCTGCGCTCGCCGATACTGGGAGAGTTACTGGAAAAGCAACAGCCTGTGTCCCACGGGCAGCATGGGTCCTGGGAGGGTGGTGGTGAGGTGGTGCCCTCGGTGCTGGGTACACAGCAGAAACTGGGTGGCATCTCTGGGTGCACAGGGGTGCTGTGGGTGTCTGGCCCACATCTGGGTGTCCTGAGACAAGGGCAGAGCTGAGGGAGTGGAGACATGGTGGGAGGTGGTTTGCAGCAGGGAAAAGTGGCGGGTCGGGAAGCTGCACTCCCCAGGGAGCAGCAGCATCCTGCACCCTGGGGGCCAGGGGCAGGGTCCTGGGTAGTGCCAAAGAGCTGGGCAGGGTGCCGAGAGGGTCCTGTCAGTGCTGGGGACACGATGCTCTCGTGAAAGCCCCAGGGGAGGACTTGCAGCCGTTTCAGCCTCCCTCAACCCCAGAAGTCCTCTGCGCTTTGGGTCTCTTGGGAGCTCTTTCAGCAAGTGGTGCAGCATCAGCCATCAGGGTCCAAGGGCTGGAGGAGAAAACGCCACAGCCTGTCACCAAGCTTCAGCGGCAGCCGGGGGCTGTGCTAAGTTCATCAGCAGATGGAGGCTTTCAGACCAGCTCATCCGAGCCTGAGGAACCAGATCTGCTGATTTCCTCCTTTCTCAGCAGCCGCACAGGCGGCGTGTGGCTGCTGGCAGAAGGAAACTAACTTGGGACACCCAAAATGTCATGCCCCTTC
>VWYK01071257.1:5312-15770 GCA_013399775.1 Semnornis frantzii | reverse complement strand
TCTTTCCCAGGGTTGCTTTCCCCCAGAACACAGGAAGGGAGAGCAAAAAACATGTTTGAGCAAGCAAGATGGTCCTCCTGGTCTTAAAATATGCATTTAATTCAAAAGAAACACTCCAAAAAACTAGGCAACATCACTATTTCTTTGCTTAAAGCCCAAGGTAAAACGCTCCCCTTGGTCACTGCTGAAATGAAACCAGAAGCTACTAGCTGTTCTGCTTGCGTACAAAGTGTTTTCATCAAGATTCACTGCAGAGCTGTCACCATGAGAAGAATGAAATGAGCTGATGCAATTGATACGTAAGATGCTATTTTCAGTTCAAAAGGAAACATATTTATGGGAGATAATTCCTTTCCATCTTCTTCCCCCAGCTTCATTTGTGCTAACTATTTGAATACCTTTAACTAGAAACAGTGTGATGGATTGTCTTCATACTTGTGGCATCTTTTTGCTGCTAGTGTAACTCTAGCAATATTTATGTAAGATCACTTTACCAAGGGAAATTTAGTGAACTTGAAAAGAGCTTCCCAGTAGATAGAGGTTTTAGCCTTAGGATGTGAGCTGAAAAACACTATGCACATACTTTATTTAGCAGTAGCAAGTCATCTAACTGAAATTCAACTTATGGAGATTACTGCTTGTGGAAGTGTTTTACAGATGTTTTCTGCTGCCAGCTCGATCTGGTTAGGTTAGATAAATTCCCAGTCTTGATTCTCTACAGAGCGTTCTGATCCTCAATTTGCTGCTTGTTCTGGTTATTTCCTTCTCCAAGTGCAAGGCTTCACTTTACTGGCACATTTTGTGAATGCCCTCTCTTTCAGATGAGTAGTTCTGCAGTCTTAAGTTACACTTTTTTAGACAGGGTAAAAAAATAGGAAACTAAACTCATTTGCTCATCTCAGGAGTCTGACTTTTCAGATTATTTGATATTGTTGAATTTGTGAAGCTTGTAGGGGGCTCAAGGGCCAAAAGTGTTGTAAATCCACATTAAGTTCCTGAGTTTGTGTTCAGTCGAAGAAAGCATGGAGACCCTCTGATAAAGGCCGAGAACTCAATTTAATCCTACTAAGGCAGATAATAATTGAAATTCAACTCTGCGTTGGGAAGTAACTGCAAGAAGTCCTTGTATGTGTATCACACGTGTCAGGGTGTGAGGTGACAGTGCCTTGGTTGTGTTAACAGTGTTTTAGCATGTTAAGTGCTGTATGTCAAAAATGCCCCAAATGTGAGCAAGTTTCTTCACAAAGCTGTGAAAGCTTTGCGAGTTTTAGCCCACACTGTTCCAGAGGTTGATCTTCAGAAGGCTGGGAATACTTTTCTTATTCTTACTCAAAATGTAGGTATGGCCATTTAGCATTAGCTTAAGTAGCACTTTTCCACTGATTGTCTCCCCTTAGTTATCCCTTCTTTTGGTTGTCTTCACTATGTGTTTGTATGTGACCTTGCTGAGATAAATTAGTCAAACTTTTAAAGTCCCCTCTTGTGGTGTGAGCTTCCAGCTTCCTTGGTGCCCTTTCTGTTTTCTGGTGGAAAGGATCCTGCCTGAGCACAGGAGAAGATCACCGGTATGTCTCAGCAGTGCTTTTGCCACTGCCTGCAGGCTTAGGCACAGGTTTGCTGGACAAAGAGATGTGTGGCTGAAGATGTTGCCCTGCCCAGGCTAACTGCTGTGGCTGCTCTTCAGGGAGTGCCTGTTGACTAGCAGGTGCAGGGCCTGCTTCATTTCAGCAACACCTGCCCTCTTTAGGGGAGCTTGTCTAAGTGGAGTGTCTGGGTGCTGAAGCAGCATATGTGGTACGCATGACCACAGCAGCAGCACCTGCTGTCAAAGGGGTGGTGTGGACAGCTAGGAGAGCAGAGATACCATGCAGCCACAGCCATTAGCTCAGAGTTTGAGGGTGTGCTTTGCTTCCGAGCAGACACCATTTGTTATGTGTCACTGTGAGGGATGCAGAGAGACCTCTCATTTCTTCAAGGAACCTCTGAATTTTCATCAGATGTATGTTAGTCATCAGACAAAGTGTTTCTTTGCTCATGTCTGTCATGAGCCAGTATGCATCAGGTGCTGGACTTATGTGGTGCATTTGTGCTTGCTGGCATTACAAAAGTCAATTTGTGTCTTGTTACTCTGACTCTTCACCTGTGTGTCAGCAACAGGAATCACCATTTACTCAAGACAGCTCTTGATAAAGTGTTGCACTAGACGGACCAGCATTTTCCTTCAGACATGATCCTTTTTGTTTTGTTTCTTTTTGATTTTGTTTTTCCCAGAATGGAAATTATTACTGCAAGAGTCTCAGTTTGTTGCGGAAACAGTTGAGCACATTGACGTATTTTAATAGGACAGATTTCAGTGTGCAGATCTGACATCTCATTCTTTGCCAGCAGGGTTGTCCCTACTGTACTGCTATGCTAGTGGATTAGCTCAGCATTTTGTTGGAGTCGTGTGGGTTTCTGTTTCACAAAGGGATTTGCTGACTTGGCTCTTCAGCTGTGAAGTAACTTGACAGGGCAGATTTCCAAAACAAAAGGCTGAAACCTAGAATCTAAACAGAAGCAAATATAAGAACACATGTACACCACTTCAGGAGAAAAATGTGTCTGTGATGGTTTGGGAGTTCCCCGCCTCCCACACTTTGTAAAATGACCCAGACTAGAACTCAGCTGGCTGGAAGTTAAGAAATGAAGCTTTATTTACAGCACAGCACAATATACAAGCAGATATATACACTATATACGGAATATTTACAGAAATATACAAGTTAAAGGTAATACAGAAACACAACACCCCTCCCAGAAATCAGAGACCCCAGGAGGGGCTCCCAACCACCCTTCCACCTTCTCCCCACCCCTATACCTTACCCCAAGGTTTGGCTTACGCATGAGGTGAGTTTTTGAGGATCGGCCAGGGGAGTTAGAAGCAAAGTGGTTAATGAGGTTACTTGGCAGAGAGGAGAAAGCCAAAAGCTGCCAACAGCCTGAGAGATGACTGTCTTATCTATGTTTATGTTCTTAGTTTTATCCATCTCAGCAAGCCTATGAGTGAATAGACATCACCATTGTTTCCTTTTCACAGCCTATAATATAATTTTCTCTATTAAAATATTCCAATTAACCTCAAACCAGCACAGTGTGCTATGACTAAAATCTATACAGCCACTGACATTACTTATTCACTGCTTTTGGCTTCCACTTCAGAACTAGCTAATAGTGTTTCTCCATCTTCTAAAGTTAGACCGTAGAGTGGTGGGGGTTTCATTTATCATTTAATGTTACTCTTACCCGTCCTAGCTTCACCTAGTATTTCAGTTACTTGGGTTTGATCTGTGTTGATACAGGTCAGGCAAGACATGAGGAGTGCAGGGAGCCATCATCCTGTGAAGCAATCTGACACCAGTTTTGTTCACTGAAACTTTCATTAAAGTTAGGTGGCACACCGTAAAATGTCATCTTAATTGCACTGTGTGTCGTGAAGGTCACAGTGCAGAGATGACAGCACATGACTTAATGTGTGCTCTTCCATTTATGCATTATTGCTGTTCTTCCTTCTTGCTCATGTCAGTAAACAGAATTTCTTTCACTAACTGAGCTGCATGGATGACAAAAGAATTGCAAAAGCTTGTGATGTGAGGATTCAGCCTCCACTAAACAGACTTTGAAATGTTTCAGTGCATTCTTCCCCACCCAGTTACGGGAGGGACAGGCACCACATAGCACTAAGATATGGAGATAATAGACATTTTAAGATCTGCCCTGAAAATTTGGTCAACACCTGCAGTTGCCACCAAGATCAAGGAGAGGTACAGGTGTTCAGCAATTCTCTTGCAGGTCACCTTTTAAACAAATAACTTTTCACAAAGTCCTGTCACAGTCACCTTTAAATGCAGAATCCCCACTACCAGGTGATTTCAGTTCCTCTCATTTTTCTGGTAGTTTCACATTGCAGGGATTTATGAAAACTGAAGAAGGTGAAGGTTGAAATCGGTGTTGTCTAAAAGCAAACATCTATAACCTTTAACTGTTACACATGCAACCAAGGGAATATGTCTAAGTAAATGGAATTAAAACTCAGGGAAAGTGGTTGTGAACCTTACATCACTCTCTGTGAAGTTACAATAAAATAAAAAGTTGTTATAATGTAAACATTGTTCTCCTTATTTTGTACAAGATCTACTGAAGCAAGTGTTGCTTGCAAGCCTTTTCCTCTTCTCTCACCCATTCCAGTGTGGGTGAGGGGTGAGCTGTGTGGCTACTTCGCTGATGGTTGAGGTGAACCCATGACACCAATCTTTTGGTATTGTAAATAATCCTAAGTTTAAGACTCTGCTTGAAAAGGAAAAGGAAACAACACAATATTGAGCCTCCATCTTTGCCATCTTAGTTTCTTGCTTATAGTTGTACATAGCACTTCTGAAGCACTTCATACTTCCTTAAGATTTAAGAAGTATTCAAGCAAATTGAAAGCCTATATGCTGAAAAGAAATGCTTATGAACATATTTTTGCGTTCCTCTCAGTTCAGCAGCTGATTGCAAAACGCTTCCCCTTCTCGAGGCAGCTTTTACTGCAGCTGAGTAAAGGATGTGAAAGGCACACATGGTTAGAGGCAGCAGCAGGCAGAGAGAGGGAGAAGTTCAGGTGGGAGCTCTCTAGGGACAGCCAAAGCAACATCCTACGTGTGGTCTATGTTCCCTCCTTGAAGGGGCAAGTCTGCACTGTGCAAGCAAGCACAGCAAGCAAAGCAAGCTCGCTTTGGGTAAAACATTCTCCCTCGGCTGACACTTGCTTCTTCTTCATTTTGCCTGCAGTGGCTGAGGAACCCAGGGCCCCAGCATGGGAAACGGACTCTCTTTGGAGATATGCTGTGCTTCTTGTTTATCACTCCACTCGCGGCCATCTCTGGTTGGTTGTGTCTGCGAGGAGCAGCGGACCACCTGCACTTTAGTAGTAGGCTTGAAGCAGTTGGCCTCATTGCACTCACTGTTGCGCTCTTCACTATTTACCTGTTTTGGACCCTAGTAAGTATTGGTTTTGTATTCATCTCACAGGAATAGGTGCAAGAACAAAGCATAAAATGAATTAGCTGTAGAACAGTTGGATCATTGTACAAAGCCTTGCTTGTATTTATCTTCTAAAGTAAGAGATTCAAGTTACGCCTGCAAGAAACCTTTTGGTTCCACACCATTCGGTACTGTTCTGGTTTTCTAGAAAATAAGAAAATCTTTGAGGTCAGTAATTCCCCAAAATTGAAACACCAGAAAGGATCAAGTAGGAACCAAGGAAGTAACATATATGAGTCCGAGAGAGATACTACAGGAGAGAGTTTTACCAAAGGTAATGTGCAAAAGGTGAAGGCACAGTGCACAAAAAAGCTTTATTTGAACAACCTGGCTGCGACAGGAGGTTCAGATTTTATTCTAATCCGACAATTGGCCAATTTACTATTTGAAAGACTTGGATGCAGGTGCATCCTGTGCTTTTCCCATTCCGCATGCCCACGGCATTGTGGGAAGTCCCTTGCAGAATGCACTTTACACCAAGATCTGCAGGAAAGCCTTTGCAGTGCAATTTAAATCACTGCCTTATTCCTGTTCATCACCGAGGTGTGCTGTAACTTGCATGCTACTCCATCCTAAAAGCCACTAGATTAGTGTCAAGTTGTTAAACTGAGATCAGTTTCTGACCCCAGCACAATAATGAACAGTTGGCTCAGCAAAAATGAAGGGAACCCAGAGGACAGCTGCCAGAATAAATGTTTATCTAGCAGTGCACTGGAAACTCCTGGTTTCTGCCAAGTTTGCCAGTTCACGACTCTATCCCCCAGTGAGGAAGGGGCAGAACAGCAGATGCCGACAGTGAGCATTCACATTTGGCAGTGCTTGTGTGATGGTGTAAGGCTGTAGTGCTGCCCTGAGAAAGGGTAAGATTAGCCTGCCTGTGGTGCTGGTATGACTACTAAACCCACATGGCCAGCATCCAGCTATCTCCTTCAGTGGTTATGGCCGTGTACTCTATGGCCAACTCCTTCCAGCTGTTTTTAATCAATTTGCCAAGGAGATGGCATGTTAGGAACTGCATTACTAGAACTAGCCCACAGCAAGAAACACCAATGCTGAGCCCAGAGTAAGCTTGGAAAAGAGGAGGTGGGAGAAAAGTACAAAACCCCCGCATTTCTTCACAACAAGCTCCCAGAAAGCAATGAAAGGTAAACTCTAATTTAATTAATACATGACAGTGAAACCCTCTCTCATGCATAGACTACTGCAGGCTCAATTTAGCAGTGTGTAACAGTAGGGAAATCTCAGTTTTGCTTCAACTTCCTGCAGTTTCTCTTTTTGTTATTTCTGCTTCCATTTTCTGTGTAGCAGCAGCACTCTCCTTTGGCAGGATGGCCATTTACTCCAGCCGTGTAGTTCCTTGAGTGCTCTGTGTAGACATGTCTGTCAGATATTCAAGCAAAGGTTGTGCAGATTTCCTTTGTGTATGACCACCTCTTAGAAACACAAATGCTGTCCAGCTTACCTAAGACACCTACTTTACAATCAGCAAAATGGATGTTGGAGAGAGCGGTTTGGCTATGTTCTTGGATTTAATTACCTGTGACACATGGGCGTATCTGGCCTTACTCATTTGTAGTTCCTAACATTGTCTATTGCATTTGCAGTGTTAGTGCAAAAATCTCTATCCACTTTACAACTTTTACCCCTTCAAATGCATTGGAAGGGTATTGACACTTGGAGAACATACTGGTAGTTAGCCTGGTGTAAATGCCTAGCTTGGCTGATTTAATTCAAATACGATATCTGAATGTCCACTGAGTTGTGGAAGGTGTAACTCCACTCTGGTCTGTTATTCAGACCAGCGGGAGCTGGATGGGTTCACGAAGTTAATGTTTGTCAGGGAATGGCAAGGCAGGAAGCCATTTAGGACACAGTAACCTTCCTGTTCGGTATGAGATTAACTCAGTGGGCAGAGCAGAGACGTGCCTTCTTAGCATTAGTACTGGATGATAGAGTTTTGAGGAGTCTGAAGTTTATCTGCAGATAAAAGCAATAGTCTTGAGTGACAGTGCTTTTGCACACTTTCTTAGAGGGAAGATTTGCAAATCAAGGTGGAGATGTAAATCAGCTACTTCAAAAATGGCACTGAGCACCGTACATGTGGAAGACACAGCTGCTGTCTGCTCAGCCTGAAACCCATCAGTCATACCAGAAAGCCCCAGCCATGCTTCTCTTGTCATGCCGAAAGGAATGGACTTGTATCAAGAAGTGTGAACATCATCAAAGTGCTTCAGCATCACCTGCCTTTTCATTTTTAGAAATGGGAGAATCCTGTACTGCTTTCTTAGTTACAGCTGTGCAGGGAATACATTGAGTGCTGTGTGATTAATTACATACGTGATACAGTGCTCCCTTCAGTCCTGCAAAAATCAGGAAAGCTAAAACTTAATTTTACTTCCAGTAAATCAGTGTATTTTCTCTGGAGACAAAAGCTGGCATATAGGTTACTTACACACCACAGAGATCCCAGTGGACAGGGAATGGGAGAGATGCATTTTTTAGCATCCAACAAACTTTTTATCTCTTCCTCTAAACCAGCCAAGTTGTCTGTAAAATAAATGGTGTTGCTTTTCTTCTACATTTAATCACTGTAACTGATGTATACTCACAAACACTCAAAGTATATTTCCAACAAGAAAGCTTTGAACACAAAAAGGAGATCAATATTTAAACTGAGGCCCATCCTCTGCTTTCTTTTGCACTCAGGTAATCTTGACTCCTGTAGCAGGTTGAAGCACAATAGGATTTGCTCTGTAGCTTCCAGTATAACGTAACTGCTGGTTTAAAACGAAGGCCAAATTAATTCAGAGTAAATTAAGAAATCTAGACAACCCCCTTGCTATGGTATTGAGGACACAAAAGAGTTTACTGTGCCAAGGACCAAGATAAATCTGGCCTTTATTCAGCATCTCAAGAATTCCACATCCGGTGTAGCAGTGTAGGTTGAGTAACCTTAGCTTTTCTGAGAGCTGGTAGAAACTGCCTCCAGGCAAGAACCCATTGTAAACTAGACATTAACCTAACTAGGATATCCTGTGGAAATGCTTTAAACCAAGGAGCAGTTAAAGCATTTAAAGCCTAGCTTAACAATGTAGCTGTTCCTTAAAGAATCTAATGTGATGCTACTTGAGAAGAGCCTAAACTATAGATCACTTCTCCGAAGTAGTCGCTGTATTTTGCATGGTGTTCATCTTTGGGTTATTTTCCTCTCCTCTCTCTACCACATTTCTCCTGATACTGCAGTGCCTTTTAAAAAGGGATTTCTCATGTTCTTTTGCATATGTTGTACCACTGAAATGAAGATGAAGTTTGCTTTACTTTCAGGGGTAGTAGTGATAAGGTTGGGAGTCAGTTCATGTGTATGATTAGCTGTGTCTGGGTTTTGAAGGGTACATTCATATGCATGCATACTATTTAGTATACCTCCTATATCTCACTGTCAGCCAGCAAGTCATTGCTGTAGGTGTAGGAAAGTAAGCAGCTCAGATCCTTTCAACAGCAGCACACATAGCCACTTCTCTGCAGATACAGCAGCACCTTCCATCCATCTGCACAAAACAGGCTTGTTACTTCCAGCCTTTATGGCCCTCTCTGGTCTCCAAATAGTGTTGACCTACAGAAATCACACAGGTGTGTAAATATCGGTGACAGGTGACTGGCTGCACATGAAGACAGAATAGCTAACAAGACAAGGTTCCTCCTATGCTCCCTGAATGGGTGCCTCCTGCCCACATCTCCAGAACACCATAATTGCCATATGTCACATTTCACCCAAAAGTTGCAAGCCAATTGCCCGTTTGTGTTTTGTTGTTTCAATTTGTTTTTCAAAAAAAGTCTGCATACATCATCTTACACAGACATAACACTCACTATACTTGGCTTCCCCTTACATAAGCAGTAAAATATTTAAAAAGATATCTTGTATGCAGTCAGTCATTTCTCTTCTGCTGTGAGCAAAATCTCCCTACAGTTGGAATTGGTTAGCTGATGACAATAAAAAAAGTAGTGAGGCAATCCGAATTGCGATACACATTTTTTTGGCAGATGGCTCACATTCATCTTGTTGCATGTGAGCAATGCTATCTTGAATTTGATGCCTCCAGTAATNATGTGAGCAATGCTATCTTGAATTTGATGCCTCCAGTAATAAAGCTTTGAAGATAGAACATGTAACCCTGACAGTGTGTGCAAACAGGTTAGGTGCCTGCAAGTCTTCATCATCCAGCCAATTACACTATCTGTTTAAGAACTTGTGGCATGATAGTACCCCACAGCCATTCTTATTGTTAAGTAGCGGTTCTTGGGAAAGATGGAGGCAGAATGTCATTTTTTTCATGTTATAAAAGAAGAAATGAGGGAGAGGCAACAGCACAAAGTAAGGCACGGGGTACTCATCTCTGCCGTGGCAACTTAGAGAACAAACCATTCTGCATAGTAGGTCTTGTCTTTGCCTGCCACTTTCTGCTTATTTTTATCCCACACAGTTTGGCTTTTTGCTTCATGTGAAGGCATTTCAGAGTGATTCCTTGGAGGACAACAGTGACTCAAAACACAGTGTGTCTCTCTTCTCTCCCCAGGTATCCGTCAGGTATCACTGTAGATTATACAACGAATGGCGTCAGACCAATCAGCAAGTGATGCTCCTAATCCCAAAGTCTGCCAGTGTCCCCTCAAACCACCAGTCCCTGCTGGGCCTACAGACCCTCAAAAGGAACTCAAAGGAGACAATCGTTTAATTTGAGCAGTTATGCACAGGAGTCATGCACTAAAAGTATGTTCCTCAAACTCATTGATGCCAGACACCATCCAGAAGCAGGAGGATGCTATTTTGATTTACAAACCTCTTTGCAGACTATGAAGACCATGTTTGAATTCAAATTGTGGATGCTGCAATCATACACTATTTTCTAAGCTGCTAAACTTAATTAGCAGATGTTAACACTTGCACCATCAAGTGCTGCAAACTTAATTGTTGTTTAAAATATTAAACTATGATAAGTAAAAATGCAAAACAGGTTTCAAAAGTGCTTTGTTTTTATAATTTCCTGCTTCTACAGCATTATTTCTTTACTTAGCTGACAGTAATCAATGCTGTTTTTTCTCTTCTGGAATACTGCATTGGCATTCCCCGAGTTGATTGTATTTCAAGGTCCTATAAAAGCAGTATTTTCGATTGTAGTGAGTTCAACAAACTGGCATATTATTTAAATGCTATAAAGTGATTAGAAAATTATTTCCTAGTTGGCATTCAGTTTCTGATAGGAAAATTCTTCAGTAATAAATTTAGCACACGTTAAAGTAAGAAACTACACAAATTGCAATAATCTTCCTATTTTAGTACACAGCACACAGGGAAGGAAAAAAAAAAAAAAAAAAAAAAAAGAAAGAAAAAAACAGGCC
>VWYK01071250.1:48037-72026 GCA_013399775.1 Semnornis frantzii | reverse complement strand
CTATGATTCTGTGATTCTCTTTCCCATGTTCCACGCCACCCATCTGCTGAAAAATCTCCTCTCCAGATACTCCTGCTGTTGTGCCACCTATTGCAGTTCTCACACCATCTGTGACTTGGAAAAATGTAACAGCTGGGTTCAGAACAGCACAAAAATGTCCACAATCTCTAAGAGGTTTATTCTCTACTGTACACCTACCACCATCTTCTATTTGCAGTGAGGTCTGGGAGATTGCCAAATTACAGGACAGCCATCTCCAAGTAGAAATGACACCCAAGGGGCAGGTTCCAGTCTCTTCCCAATGCCATCTTATGCTGCAGGAAAGATCATAAAAGACCATGCTGCAGGAATACAATCCACACTGGTGAGATCCCAACTTGCAGTGCTGTGTCCAGCTCTGGAATCCTCAGCACAAGCAAGATGTAGACCTATTGGAATGGGTCTTGAGAAGGCCACAAAAAGTACTTGAGGGCTGGAACTCCTCTGCTGTGAGGGCAGGCTGAGAGAGATGGGGTTGCTCAGCAGGGAGAAGAGAAGGTTTCTTCTGGTGGCCTCTCAGTACATAGAAGGACTGAGAAAAGAGATGAAACAGAATTTTTAGCAGGACCTGTTGTGACAGAACATAGCGTGGTGGGTTTAAAGTAAATGAGGTAGATCAGACTAGAGAGAAGGAAGAAGAGGATGCTAAAACACTGGCCCATGTTGCTCAGAGAGGTGGTGGAAGCTCCATCCCTGGAAAGCATTCCAGATAGGGCTGGATGGGGCTCTGAGCAGCCTGGTATAGCTGAAGATGTCCTTGTTCCCTGCAGGCAGATTGGACTACATGACCTTTAAAGGTGCCTTCCGACCCAACCCATTCTGTGAGTCTATGACTGACAGCACTTGATCAAATCAAAGGCTCTTCTGGACTGCAACTGACTTCAAACATGACCAGTGCTAGAGATGGTATATAGGAAAGGACTGCAAAAATTACACATGGGAACAGGGACAGAGCAACCATTCTGGAGTCCTGTTCTGCTGTGGATCTCACCCCTTTCTCAGATAATAATCCCTGTTCTTTTCCACCAAAGCTAAAATACACATTGGTATCAATTTTATTTCTTCTTTCCAGGCCATTATGAGCAACCACCACCACAGATGCCTCTGGGTATCCTGGATGGTGATAGCTGCACACAGCTATCTTTTGGACAGGACTCACTGCCCTGAGAAGCTGAAACAGCTTAGTGTGATATTGCAGATACCAGATGCTCACTCTACCCATTCGTTTGCCCTTCTTCATCTTGTGCAGGAGCAGAAAGCACTTCTGTAGGGAGTTATATTCCTGCCAGCCCTTAGTACACCAGGCTGATACCTTAAGCTCCCTCTGGCCTCCATTATCAGAGAATAGGCCATTGGAAGACATTGAATCTCTGGTCTTTCATTCAAAATATGGATTTCTAGGGTTTGATGTCTCCAGTACACAACAGGTTCAAGGTATTTTTCAAGGAGATTCTGCCCAGCAGGAAGAGATCCTACAGAGATCAAGTGCCTGCAAACAAAAAGGCACAGGTCCCTTGTGGCAGCACTAAAGATGTTTTGCCTAGCAGTATCAACTTCCTGTTTCCTAAGAATAAGAGATTAGAAGCAAGAAGGAAACATTAGAACTTAAGGGTTCCTCACTGGCCCATCTTTTTTTTTTTTTTTCCCCCCCAGTGCAAAGCAATGTATCTTCTCTAAGGATCCTGAAAGCACATTCCCAAACTTTTAATCTGCCTTTCCTCCTCTGGACATACTGACCTCAAGAGCTGGGGGACTGTGGTGATCCCAGGGCAGCAAGTCCAAACCATGCAAGGCTGACACCTTAGTGTGGAGGGCTTGACTCTTACCCACAGAAAGACTTCTTTGTGCTGAGATATCTTTACATGGCCATGTCAGTTTGGTGCAAACTCAGCTGGGGACACTAAGCTCAAACCATAGACTCCCTTTACAAGTGAGATTTCTATTGGGATGCTTGGCCCAGGAGCTGCAGTAGGTGGGCTTGCCTCCTCCTGTAAGCTCTGTCTTGCATCTACCAGCAGTCATGGAACTGGAAAGAGGCTGTTGCACTGCACTAATCATGGGAGCTCAGAAATACTTATTGAGGAAAACAAGTTGAGCCTCAGAGAGCTCACCAGTTATCCATAGGAACAAAGAAATAGCTGGAGAAAGAGGTTGTGTGTTCGAGAAAATAAATGACCCTTTAAAAACTATACAATGAGAAAGAGAACAGAAATAAATGGTTCTAAAACATGTGATGCTAAGGGGGGGGGGGGGGGTCAGGAAAACAGAACCAGCAGGCTAACAAGTCAGATAAGATCATGCCATCCATGAAAGCACTTGCAAAAGGAAATAGATATTGCTCTAAACCTCAATTGATTTAATCTAGTGCATCACTGAAAACAAATTATGATCTCAGATAAAACAAAATTGTGGTTTAAAAAAAAAAAAGTAACAACAAAGCTGCTGCAGTCATGATTTACAGTTCAAAGATGTTTTGTTTGTTTCCTCTTCATCAGAGGTCTTCATTTTCCCTGGAGAGCAGATGAATAATTAAAGGTGTTTTCCTATGATGTGTTTGCTGCTGCTCTGTGTTGCCAGCCCAAGGACTGATATGGGAACAATGGTGAGCTATTAGACTTGCTGGTTGCTTGCTGCCTTCTGTAAATAAACCACAAGCAGAAATTACTTCCCTGCAGTAATAGCAATCATACTGCTTTGTTTAGGACAGGAATCTAAATAATGGCATATGAAGACCCGTGTGGTTTTGCAAACTCGTGTGGGTTGTGTTTGAGGAGCAAGCCACGAGGGCCAAGCTGTCAAAGCAGATTTGACTTCTGAGCAAACACCTGCAAGGTTGTGGGCGGAGCTGGTCCCTTCCCACAAGAAAGGTCCAGCTGAGCTCCATAGGTGACATGGGCAAAGGAAATAAGGCAGAGCTCTCCTGCCTCCAAGAAAGGAGCATAACACATTGGTTATGCACAAGTCCAAGCATATGAGGACAGACTGACAGAGTCAGGGCTGTTCAGTCTGGAGAAGAGGAGGCTCCGAGGTGACCTTCTTGTGGCCTTCCAGTATCTGAAGGGGAACTACAAAAAAGCTGAGGAGGGACTTTTTAGGCTATCAGGTAGTGACAGCATATGGGGGAATGGAGCAAAGTTAGAGGTGGGGAGATTCAGCCTGGACGTGAGGAGTGACTTCACCATGGGAGTGGTGAGAGACTGGAAGGGGTTGCCCAGGGAGGTGGTGGAAGCCTCATCCCTGGAGGTGTTTAAGGCCAGGCTGGGTGAGGCTCTGGACAGCCTGGTGTAGTGTAAGGTGTCCCTGCCCATGGCAGGGGGGTTGGAACTAGATGTGGTCCCTTCCAACCCTGACTGATTCTATGACTCCATGATTCTGTAAGCATACACAAAGCACAGAGATCTTGCAAACTCAGCTTCCTCATCCATACCAACTGGGCACAAGGGCAAGCATAGGCTTTGCAAGCCACGCAGGCATCTTATGAGCAATGGAAAGGGAGGGAAAGCCTGAGAATAACTGATCAGTCTTAGATGCGCATTTAAGACTGCAATGAGCTGAGTATCAGAGGTGCCAATCTCTTCCCTCTAGCTCTGAAGAAAGAACCATCACCTTAGGTTTGATAGCTGTGTGGTGACCTTCGGTGAAGACAGATGAGTCCATCCAAGGTCAGAGCACATCTGACAGAATTGATAGAAGCCATGTTTAAGGTTTTGAGATCCTTTTGACACACAGACTATAGAGCCAGGAGACACCTGGCCAAACAAACACCACCCTGGAGATGACCTGCTTTGCATAGCCTGGGGAAGGGCAGCTGCATAGTGATGTAGATTTTGTGTTTCTTTGGGAATTTTGGCTGGTTGCTTGCCTCGCTTTGCTTTTTTGGGTTTGGGATTTTTTATTTAGGTTTTGGGTTTGGTTTGGTTTGGTTTGGTTTTGACTTGTGAGGACAGAATAAACAAGAGAAATCCACCACAGTACAAGTCATAGAATCGCTTAGGTTGGTAAAAACTTTCAGATCCTCGAGTCCACTGTAAATGTCATCTCCTGCACAAAAGAAGCTACCCTTGTGAAGAGTTTAACTATGGGAATGAAAGAAAGCATGAAGATGGCCTCTTTATCCATGCATGGAGACAAACTGTGGTATAAAAGGAGGCAAACTGGATTGCAGAGGAGCACTGGCCTATGTTGGATGCTGGCAGAGACACTGTCAGGCTGACGGCTCACTGGGACTGCAGTAAGCAAATAGCAGAGATGATCCAGAAGCAGCATCCCCAGGGACCAAGGAAAGAAAGTGTCTTCATTGTCTCATTCCAAAGACATGCTGGGCACCTCACAAAACATATGGTCAACATCCCGGATGCGGCAAATCCCAAGAACTGGTGGGTCCAGCTGAGAAGCACGTGGACTGCTGCTGACAGGATGGGACAGCCGTTGCTGGTGGCCAGAGCAGGACAATGGCAGGACACTGAGCATCTTAGGAGCTGCCAGCCCGCAGGAGGAGAGCCTGCCTTTGGGTTATTGGTTTGCAGTGTGTCTGGTGTGAGAGGGTTTGGGCCCTGCTCCTGGAATGGGGTCCCCAGGGAATGACCACAATTGAAGAGAGAATAATGGAAGCTCTGCTCTTAATGCAAATCACCCACTCTCCCTACAAGGCTCTGTTCCAGGGCCTCTTGTTTAACCCAGATTGACACCAACTTGGCGAAAGCCCCCAGCTGCACATTCCTTCCATACAGTTTTACAAGCTGCAAATGCAAAACCACAAACCATACTGGGAAGAGGAAAAAAAAAAAACCAAAAAACCAAAAAGGAACCTGAACCATAGAGAGTCCCACCATCTTCCCTCCTGCCTTGGTTTCTGATCATCATAGCCCTGTTGCCTACCCTTTTCCCCCCTTCCAGTAGCTTCTCACCTTTCAAACCCTCAGCCTCTCAATAACATTGACTTATCTCCCTGCTGAGGGTTATTATGTCTTGTCTCTGAACCAAGGGAAGAAATCAGCTCCCAAACTCCAATTCGTGGTCTGGTTAGACCACCTTCCTGAGGACAGGCTCGAGCTGAGAGCTGGGATACTTCTAAGGCTTATGACAACAGTCACAACTGCATTAAAAAATCCCAGAGACTATTAATAAAATCCCAGCAACAAAGCCAAAGATCTTCTTGGGCAAGGGAAACACTTGGTTGTTGGTCAGGGCTGATGAGACTCAGCCTGTGGTACTATGTGCTCATGAAATGCCTCCTCACTGAAGCCTCTGTTCCTCAGAGAAATGGCTCACACATCTTTGTACTGCCATCCCTGGTCAATCCAACTACCAAATTACCATCCAGATGTCAAGGGGGTTGAGTCCCACCCTGGAGGTTCCTAAACTGCTGATGGGACTACAACTGCTTACGGATTGTGTACTACTTTCTGCTGGAATCAACAGGATCAGACTTCTGTGCCTTTTTTGCTTCTCTTCATTTCCATTTCAGCAGTGCTTGCTCACCCTCTGGTCTCACCAGGCAGATGATGCCCAAACCAGCCCACACGTCCCAATCCTCTTAAGTAAACAGGTATAAAGAGGGGCAGGTTTGCTCACAGAATTCCAGTATGGTGGTGGGTGGAAGCGACCTCTGGAGATAATTGAGTCCAACTCCCCTGCTAAGACAGGTATGCCTAGATCAGGTTTCCCGAGCTCACAATGTCCATGCGGGTTTTGAAAGTCTCCAGAGAAGGGGACACTGCAACCTCTCTGGGCAGCCTGGTGCAGTGTTCTGTCACCCTCAAGGTGAAGTTTTTTCTTAAGTTCAGGTGAAACCTCCTGTATTCTAGTTTGTGCCTTTTACTTCTTGTCCTATCACTGGGCATCACTAAGAAGAGCCCAGCCCCATCCTCGTGACCTCCACATTTTAGATATTTATATGCATTTATAAGATCCTCTCTTGGGCTGCTCTTTTCTAGGCTCAGGAAAAAGTTGCACACCATGTTATAATCAAGTTGGTTAATGAAGACCACTTTCCAAGATCAATGTCTTGAGTGCACTTTGCTCCAAGAGGCAACTCTAATTTCATCTAGTCCAACCACTCTTTGGAAATGGGACGCTGAATTTCACACAGTTCTCTCTGTATGGAGCTGCCTGAACAACAGATTTAGTTCTCACTTCTCTGCCCAGACTTGATATCCACAGCAAGATCTCCAGGGCTGTTTCCAACAACTACTCCTTGCTCTACTGGGACCTGGCTGGAGAGCTGCCCACTTTTGCTGGTATCTCCCATTCACCATGAGATCTGTGTCATATAACCAGGGTTGTTGTAACAAAGTTAGACTTACAGGCACTTACATATCCACGGCTCCTGGGCTGATCTGAGTCACTCCATCACATTCCCACTCCACATCTGTGGTCCCGCCTCTAAATTTAGCCCTAGGGATGAAAGCAATTCCTCTTCTCCCTTTTTAGGTGAAAGTCACAAAAGCAGTCAAGAAATCACAGAGAAGAGGAAGTCAGCATTGGTGTCAAGGGTTGAGAGCAGGTTATTTTGGTTTGGCTGTATTTCCTTTCTTATCATCTTACCTCCAATGTAATTTGGGTTTTGGTGTCTTCTTCTGCCATCTTTTATTTGTCTGCTGCCCCATCGTACACCAGAGTCTGCAAATATCTGTGAGTGCTCTGGTACTTTCAGCAGAAGCTTAAAGAGAGAAGAAAGTTAACACTGTAAGAGAATTGAGCTGGCCTTTTCCCAGAGAAGTGGTCCAGTTTATTAACACCAGGAAACTCACAATGGAAAGCATAATGCACCTACTAGATCTTCTCATGCTGCTTCTGGAAGGATCGAAGCTCACTAGGACAACAGCTGCTCTCTGAAGATGTGTTTGCATGCCAGCAGTGCTAATACATAGAATAAACTGGATTTTTCCAATTGCTAATGGTTTTAATATCTTCCTTCTGTCTCTGGAGTCAAGAGGCCAACAGAAAGCGGAGTTGGCTCATGATGTTTACTCCTCTTTTTCAGTGCATTTTATGTAATGTTCATCATACACAAACCTGGGGATTGGCTCCTGCCTAAAGACGGCCATGGGGCAGTTTTGTGGCTGTTGATTCCCACATGCTCTCACCCATCGCCACACTGAAGGAAAGATCTTCTCATCACCTTGCTCAACAGTTTTCCTGCAGGCATTATGCCACCTCTTGGAATTTCTTTCCATTACCAGCTTTTGCCTGAGACCTGTTCCTGGAATTTGTCAGCTGGACAAGTCTTGCTCTCCAAGTTATCTGCTCCATAAAGGCTAAGCCACAGGTCTATCTACATCTCTTTTGGTAGAACCAACCTTGAATGCCATGGTGCAGCCCATTGTCATGATAGGCCTAAGCAGGTCAAAATAGGCTTATACATGTCCTGGCCTGCCCAGACATGTTTTTTTGCTCTCCTCTCCTTCTGTTTTGGGGAGAAGCAACAGCGGGAAAGAGGACAAGGAACCTGGAGCCACTGAGTCTAAGGACTCTGGCTTGCCCGCACATGTTCCCCTGCTCCCCTTCCTTCTGTGCTGGGTGAAGCAACCATGGGAAAGAGGACAAAAGGCCTGACTTCACCTAATATGGCCAAGCTTGGCAAAGTGCCATCCTGACCACTGACAGCAACCCCACCATGTGCTTTGGGTGCTGTCTGGTAATATTTTGTGAATAAATACTTAAAGCCTCTTGTAATCACTAATTGCCCTTTGCCATAAGCAGAAAGGAGCTTCCTACATCCATCCAGTGGATAAGCAGGATAATTGACCACAAGTGGTGTATTGACCTCTAAAACCTTCTCTTCCAGTAAAAACGTTTGCATTTGCTGGTTACTTCTTAAAGTGTTCCAGTTTTGCCAGCTCCCTGTATGCATAAATTTCCAAACTGTGCACTTTGAACCTTGTAAATAAGCTTTCTGGGAAGATTTAATGTTAATTAACCATTTTCATAGTTATTAACAGTCTCTGCCTGGATATCAAAAATTCATATTGATTATTAATTTTGCATCATTAGTAACACCCAGGCACTGGACAGGCTTCCATAACTACCTGTATTCAGCAGCTGCAAACATGGACCTCATAGTGACTGGGAGATGCTGGTAAATGTGGGCATATCTCCAGGCAATTTCTATCCTTCACATCATGTCAGTTAAGGAGCACAAGACATGAACTCAATACAGAATCCTCAAAGCATGAATGTAGCTCAACCAGACACTCAGGACACCAGCAGCTGCAGCATGGTCAGATCATCACAGAATCACAGAATCACAGAATATTGGGGGTTGGAATGGGCCTTGAAAGATCATCTAGTCCCTGTGCCAGAGCAGGATCATGTAAAGTAGGCCACATAGGAAAGAGTCAAGGTGGGTTTTGAATGTCTCCAGAAAAGGAGACTCCACAACTTCTCTGTGCAGCCTGTGCCAGTAACTTTCAGTAGCTCCCAGTACTTTCTGAACTAAGAGCAGCACATTCCCTGTGTCGGCCTGTACCTGGGAAAGGAAATGACAGAGCATGGTGCAGGATGGATTTGCAGGCCTAACAGGACAACAGATGCTCAGGATCTTCCCTCTATCAACATCATCCACTGCAGTAGGTAGCACTCAATCTTCCTTTATATCTCGGAGACATCTGGGCCTGGGTGTAGCCCCAGCAACATATGTACACTGAGTTCACAGATGTGCACAACGGAACTGACTCTCATCATGAGGCTACGAGTTGAGCTACAGCTTAACCCACCCTTCTTTCTCCTCTTTCCTGCTCCCACCCCCAATGGTGGGCAGTATTCAGAGCACAAATCTTCCTTTATTTTTTTCCTCTTTACAAAGTGAAACATTCTGTATCTTATTTATTTTGAAAACCATTTATAAGAGCAATAATAACATCCTTTGGCTTCTTGCCTCCGTAGCCCCAGGCGTTATATATCTCTCATTATGGGAACAGATCCACATCCTGCCTACTTCTGTAGGCAACGCACTATAGGCTCATTAAAATTCTGTAGGTATTGGCTGATAGAAACGAAGCAAAAAGTGCACAGTACTAGAAAGCCTTTGTGTTACTGCCCAGAACAGAAAATGACTGTGTAATAGGTCGTGCGGTTCAGCGACGCCCCTCAGTATCCTGGACATCTGAAAACCTTTTATGTGGTTCCGTCATCCCACGCCACCGCGTGCGGTTTCTGGGCTCAGGAGGTGGAGATATGACCGGTTACACAAGGAGGCAGTCGTTTGACACGGATCCATGCTAGAACTGAGGAAGGAAAAAAAAAAAAGAAACCAAAACCCAAACCTGTGTCTTTTCGTGGAAGGAGATAAATAACGCGAAAATCAAAGCGGCTGTGACAAAAACCTTGGGAAGGAAAAGTTGAGTCTTGAAAGCTTACTCTTTGTGGAAGAGTAATGCGCCTCTAAATGGCCGAGAAGAAAAATGTGCAGAATGTCCTTGCATTGTGTAAAGAGTAATTGCATTGGAAAGGAGTTATAAAGTAAGCAAACATGACTTCCAATTTGATCCATATTAAGATTTATTGACCCTGAAAGTCAATATTCTCTGCATCAGGGCCAAGGTTAACATCGACTTTGAGGCCAATGGGAAAGTTTTAATGAAGTGCTGGTTAAGAGGCCCTTACGAAACTGGTTTAACAGCAGGGGTTGGAAGTCCCTGCACATGACTGGCCCTATCTTCCTCTACTTTTCAAATCTACTTTTCAAATCTGCATCCAAATCTGCTAGGCATTCTGCAAAATTCATGTAAATACTGTGCCAAGCTGATAAACCCTTTGGCTAACTTTTCCACCAGAAGTATGCAACATCTTTGCACTACAATCACCCTGATTCTGGTGTTGGTCAGGATCTGTTCATCTCCATCCAGTTTAAACACAGAAAGAAAACTTGACCTCAGTTGATGACAAGCTAAGAATGCACTTCACAATGCTGTAGAAGAAGGTAGCTTTAGTGTACTTCTGGCCTCTAACAACTCTTACTTTAGGGAAAAGCAAGTACACACCCTCAGAACAGAGATCCGCAAGGCTGTACAAGTAGAAATCACTTCTTTGGAGTCAGTAAAGACATGACAGCTCACTTAGTATCCTGTACAGTCACACTTTAGTCTTGTCATTGCAAGCTTATAATTTCCTTTGAAATTCACCGTGAGACGTTAGCCGGTCAGAGAACGAAGAGTCTCTGTGGATTGAGAATGAAGAGTTGTTGCCCAAAGTCTGCTCTGAGGCTTTCAGAGTATCTCTGCCTGTTGAAAAATCAATCTCCAAGACTGGTTTGGAAACCTGCCTAAAAACTCTCTGCACCTGCAGACCTACAGAAGGACTCGTGCCCCAAAACATGATCTGTTTTCCCCAGTTTTACCAATCAGGCCAGTAAATGATACCACCTCTCCCAGAGCATCTTGACTTCCTTAATACTGATCTGCCAAACCTTCATTAGCAAGAGGTGGGGAGCAGAGCTGGAGAGAAGACCACAGTCATTGTACTCCTGGCGCCAATCCAGCAGAGCTCACCACGAATTGTATGAATGATTTTGGGGCTATGTGAGACCACAGCACTGACAGGGAACAGGCATTGCTTCGGAACACAGAGGGGAAGCAGTACAACACTTATTTCAGCCTGATTCCAGAGGCACAACTCACTTTTGAAACTACTTTTAATAAAGTTGCAATGATTTCCCTGGGACTTTGTTGGGTTTGTGCACTTTTATGCCTTTCTCCAGCTGCTTGCTTTCTCTTTGTGTTCATTAAGACATTTGGTTTTGTTACAAGGTCTGAGCAGAAGAAAAATAACTGTATGTATATATAAACAGACTATTAAAATAAAGAGCATCATGTACTGGCACAGAAGACTTCATAGTGATTTTCATGTGTTTCTAGGCTCAGTGTGGCTGTCGTTATGCACAGCAAACAATCTCTCAAGCCCAGTTCTTACCAGTGGTCTCATGACAGCCTTGGTCATCTGTGCCTCATTTTCCCTTTGCAAAGTAGAACACACTTTGGGTTAGCACCTGCAGGACACCATGGTATTCTATAGGAGGGAGCTTCACTCAGCTCTCATGGATCTTGAGCAAGCCCATTCCTGGCTTGCCACTCTTTTGCCACTCTCCCATGGGCCGACTATTGAACACGTCCTTCTGACCCTCTCGGATTGGGTTTTGTTTTGTGGCAGCAACTTCTTTAATAACCTACAATAGACAGCACTTCAGCAAGCTCTAAGGTGTCTATCCAGACTGATTCATTATGTCAGATTTAGGCATAAAACCAAAGAGAAAGAGAGAGATGAGCAGAACAGCATCAGATGGGAGTCTAACCCCTTTCCAGTAAAACGAGTTTAAGTCACACTCCCAGACCACCAGGCAAGCAAGATCTCAGAGAAAAAAGAAGACTTACCACCCACAATTCAACAACAGCTAGAAATACATTCCAAGACCCATGCTGTAGACCTTCCTCAAAGCACAATCAGTAAAAAGTCAGCTCTCAACCTAAACCTTTATTTAGCTGCGTTTTACAATTACTGCATAACTTGGCATCATGGGCATAGCCCTACATGGACTAGAAAAGAGCCCAGTGAGCAGGGAGGAGAGCTGGCAGTGAGATTTTCCCACACTTTCTTACAGAATCAATTTTATTCTCCCAAATGACAAATAGAAAAAAAAAAGAAAGAAGTGGTCACCATTCACTAGCTTCAGGAGTATATGAGGCAACATGGCCTCAGCCACTTTGTCCTGCAAAGTAAAATCCAGCCTTTTGCATTTCTACACAAAACAGCATTTTCACAGAATCCCAGAATGATGGGGCTTGGAAAGGAACTCTGAAGATCATCTAGTCCAACCCTGCTGCTAAATCAGGTTGCCCAGGACCACAATGTCCATGTGGGTTTGGAATAGAATCATAGAATGGTAAGGTTGGAAGGGACCTCAAGAATCATCTAGTTCCAACCCCCTGCCATAGGCAGGGACACCTCCCACTAGCACAGGTCACTCAAGGCCTCCTCCAACCTGGCCTTGAACATCTCCAGGGAGGGAGCAGCCACAACCTCCCTGGGCAACCTGTGCCGGTGTCTCATCAACCTCACTGTAAAGAACTTCCTCTTAACATCCAGTTTAAATCACCCCCGTTCCCCCTTGTCCTGTCATTACAAGACCTTGTCAATAGTCCCTCCGAGCCTTCCTGTAGGCTCCCTTCAGCTACTGGAAGGCTACTCTAAGGTCTCCTGGAAGCCTTCTCCTCGCCAGGCTGCAGAGCCCCAACTCTCTCAGCCTGTCCTCACAGCAGAGCTGCTGCAGCCCCATGAGCATCTTCATGGCCTCCTCTGGACCTGCTCCAACAGTTCCACGTCCTTCCTGTGCTGGGGGCTCCAGAACTGTACAAATTATTCTGTCTCTCCAGAGGAGGAGACTCCACAGTCTCTCTGGGTCTCCATCACTCTCCAGGCCATCAAGTTTTTTCTTATGTTCGGATGGAACCTCCTGGGTTCCAATTTGTGCAAGCTGCCCCATGTCCTGTCTCAGGGCACCACTGAAAATAGTCTGGTCCCATCCTCTTGCCCCACAGCCTTTAGGTATTGCTAAGCACTGAGCAGCTTACTTCTCAATTTTCTCTTTTCAAGGATAAGCAGACACATCTTGCTGTTCCTAAAAGATGTCACTATTAATTTGGGGCAAAATACTTGCACACTCCCACCTAAGCCTTTCATTAGCATTCAGATATTTGAGCCATTTAAACTGTGCAAAAAAACCCAAACCAAATCAAAAAAACAAAAAACAAAACCAAAACCAACTGTGCACCCAGAAAAGATTTTGGGGTCCATCACCACCAGCGCAGCAGGGAAATGCTACAAGCAGCTGAAGTGTGGTTCGAGGTGAGGCTCCAGTTTTATGCAGGGAGAGTTTATACCTTTAAGAGGAACCAAATGAAAAAAGAAGCCAAGTCCTTGAGATGAGTCACTCTAAAATGTGCCCATTTTTCTGGCAGGCCTGAGCAGCCTCACACAATGCCCCCAGGGGCACAGGCTCCTCATTTGGCAGGGCTGAGCGCAGAAGCTGGGCCGGGGAATACCTTTACGCTGGAGAATTTGGCTTGTAACAAGGCTTTTGAGGAACACGGCAATTGCCCACGTGAAACGCATGGCTTCCTGCATTAATATGCTAAAGAGACAAGACAAGCATCTCTAGCTACAGCTGAGGACTAATTAAGACTGCTCTTTTACAAATATTGCATGGTTCATTCCATTCTTCCCCGATTAAGAACAAAAGAAGAAAGAAGTCATTTATTGTCATGAGTCACTTCAGCTACAATGGAAGGAATTCCAACAGATGACTGAGACAAAACAAAAGCTGACATTATGAAAGCCATGTCTAAACACTAATTTAAACTGTCAACTTGCTAGTGAGGAAGGTTCATGACAGAGGGAGAATTAAAACTTAAAAGGGCACATAAATCATTGAAGAGATTAGCAGCGTGTGATGGGGCCAAAGTATGCTGTGCTGGAAGACTGCTGAATGGTAGCAACCTCCCTTGTAATTTTGGGGGTGAACGGAGTGTTTTGCCAGCAGTCTCGTGCTAAAAATGAATAATTTGGGATGCGTTCCCAGAAACGGGAGCTGCCTGAGTCAGTGGTGCTGCTCCCATTTGGAGCAGGTGAGGATCAGACCCATCACGTCCTGCACAACATTTGAGCCTTAGATAAAAATCTGGCCCCAGCTTCCCTCCGACTCATTGCAAGTGCTTCATTTCAGAAAGGAGCCAAAATGGCTTTGGGTCGCAGCCGGAGCTGCTCTAAGTGGTGATGACTGACTCCCACAATCTGGCTAAACCACGTAGGGAGCCAATCCTTCCCCCCCAATAGCACCACAGTATCTCCCTCTCCTCTGATTTACAGAATTGCAAAACCACAGAAGTGCCTAGTTCAGAATAAAACCTTTAAGATCATCAAGTCATCAGGATCGTCGAGGTTATCAGCCTAACACTGACAAGTCCTCAATAAACCATATTCCTCAGCACCACATCTATACAACTCTTAAATCCCTCCAGGTATGGAGACTCCACCACCTCCTTGGGCAAGCCATTCCAATGCCTGATGTAAATTGCAGCACAGGAGGTTCCAGCTCAACATAAGGGGAACTTCTTTACTGGAAGGGTCCCAGAGTACTGGAACAGGCTCCCCAGGGAGGTTGAGGAGTCTCCTTCTCTGGAGACTTTCAAGGCCTGTCTGGATGTGTTCCTGTATGTGACCTGAGCTAGATTGTGTGGCACGGGGTTGGACTCAATGACTTCTTTGAGTCCCTTCCAACCCCTGACATCCCGTGAGCCTGATAACCCTTTCAGTAATGAAATTCTTCCTAATATACAACCTAAACATTCATTGGCCAACTTGAGGCCATTTCCTCTTGTTATTTGGTTGATCAGATCCCTTCTCAGTCTGCTCTTCTCCAGGCTAAACAGCTCCAGGTGCCTTAACCTTTCCTCCTCACAGAAATGCTCCAGTCCCCTCAGCATCTTTATAGCCCTCATGCTGAGATGAAGGACTCTAGATCATCTAAAATCTGTGCCTTATCCATTTACTCCCATTGCTGTTAAAACTCCCATCGTAGATTCCTAAGGCACAATCATTCATATTGATGGATTTATGAAGATTTTGCACTTATTTTTATTTTAAAATCCAAGCAATCTGAAATCCACATGAGAGAAAGCTCCATCTTTCCTTCAACCGAACATGCAGACAGCACCCCTGCTTCCCTTCCAGGCCAGAAAGCCAGCAGTGAAATCTTCAGCCAAAATCTTGTGCCCCTGATTTTACCTTAGTCAAAAGGAAAAGGTCAAGAAAGTATTTGATTTGTTGCTGAATAAGAAGAGTTTAAAAAATGCAATTTTTTACCCATCCAAGGGCAAATATTTTTCCCATTGCTTTGGGAACTGGTGGACAATGCTACTTCTCCTGGACACCAGCAATTAAGACATCCTCCATCCAGCTGTACCACTCTCCCAAGGACAGGGATATTAGTTTGGGTAGATCACAGACTCCTTTTATCAGAATGTTATGCCCAAGTTAATGGAGACACTCTGCACCGGGAAGGCTCAGGCCTAGCATTGCTGCTGGAATTAGGTCATTCTCAGCTTTGGCTCCCATTCAGCCAGAAGTTCAAAAAGTCAATTATAAAATAAATAAAAAGAGGGAAAGTAAATGAGATGCAGAACCCTCCAGCTTAGAAGGATGAAATCACTGTGAAAGTAGGGTAGAGATTTGCTATGATATGAGATGCAATCAGGATCCTTTCCAGCATCCTCGCACTTGGCTGAGCTTGTTCCAGATCGAGATAGTTTTTGCTCCCATCCTTTCCACAGAAATCAAAACAGTTTTTACTTTATCATCCTTGTGTTATGACAGCACTTGGGAGGTGCAATTGTTGAGCCTTTTGTGGTAGATACCACAGCAAGGATGAACAAGAGGACTGACCTTGTTCAGTATAAAGGCAACAGAAGGCAGGTGAGCATTAGGACAATACTGGCCACAAGCATAAAAGAAGTTTAGGAATAATGAGAAATTAACTTTTTTTAAGCTACAGAGATCTTTTCACAAGCATGAGAAAGAAGAGCAATTGGCCTACCCCATGAGGTTCATTATCTTCCCATCTGATCCCTAGTACTGGGAAAGGGTTAAACTGAAAGGGCTTGTGTCAGCTTCTGGTCTTTACTACTTATTGCTGGGATGAAGAAAGTGGAGCTACCTGAGGGCTGCTAAGAGAGGGATCATATCAAGACAGGGTCAAGCAAATGGGGGAGAATGACTTTTGGAGCAGTATACCAGATGATTTCACTACAGAAAGGCAGCATGCAAAGTGTAGAGGAATGGCTAGAAAACAGCAGAAACCAACACAGGAAATGGGGTCCTGGATGGGACATTTGTCTGCATGAATGGCAGAATCTCACCATGCTTCTGCAGAATGTTTGCAAGCATTGACCAGTGTCCTGGGTGAGAGGCCATACAGACAACCAGGATAGAGATGATACACATTATGGACAAGAGTGGACACAATATTAGCTATGCTAACCTTGGCATTCAACAACAACGAGCTGAGGAACATGGAAAGAAAGCTGCAGGCACACTGCTTTAGCTGTGCTGGTCAGCTGAGGAGACAGCTTTCTGAGCCATTCTTGGAGTACAGAATAAGGCTGGGAAGCTAGCAGAAGAGAGGCAACAGTTGAATTTAATTGAGTGATAAAATTAAGGGGAAAAGGAGGAGGGCCCATGAGAAATTTTGAGTGGGACAGAGTCTAGGCTTGCAGGATTAAAAGTGGGAGCAGAGAAAAACATGTAATCTGAAAGAAAACAAGATTTCATGGTGAAGAACATTACTTTCTCTGAAGAAGGTGCCAACCTGCTCAAAGCAGAGGAGAGTGTGGGCACTAATCTTCCACTGAAAATGGGTGCTATTCCCCCCTCCCCCCTGCATCTAGACATAAGGATCTTATTCAAGTCCACTGAGCACTGGGTCTGGTCAGCATTTCCAAAGTGGTGGGCTGCTCTGCCTGTCCAGACACAAGCTTGGCAAATGTAGACCACTCAAGGTGCCTCATACTTTGTGTGTTCTTGAGAGTATCCTGTGTGAAAGATGAATTTTGATGCAAGCCCACTGACATCAGTGGAGTCATGCACCAGGCTGACATTGCATGCTGAACCAAGATTTTAACATCACTGCAGCTTTGCAAGAAGCCTCAGTTGCAGTGAAGAGATGAATCAGATCTCCTCACCAGGGTAAAATTAGCCTCAGGAGAGCTATTCTGACACTTTCACAATAGCACTTTTGGGGTGTTTGGCTTTGTTTTGCTTTCTTTGGAATTTTTATCTCTTTTTTTTTCAGTGAGTCTCCACTAAATCCAGTTCTACATCACTGTGTGCAGTTCTAGAGACCCCAACACAAGAAGGACATGGAACTCTTGGAGTTAGTCCAGAAAAGGCCACAAAGATGCTCAGAGGCTGCAGCAGCTCTGCTACAAGGACAGGTTATGAGAGTTGGGGTTCTGCAGACTGGAGGAGAGAAGGCTTCAAAGGAGACCTTGTAGCAGCCTTCCGGTATCTGAAGGGGGCCAACTGAAGGAGGGCTAGGGAGGGACTATTTACAAGGTCTTGTAATGACAGGATGAGAAATAATGGGTTTAAACTGGCAGAGGGGAGATTGAAAGTGGATGTTAGGAAGAAGTTCTTTACAGTGAGAGTGGTGAGACACTGGCACAGGTTGCCCAGGGAGGTTGTGGCTGCTCCCTCCCTGGAGGTGTTCAAGGCCAGGTTGGAGGAGGCCTTGAGTGACCTGTACTAGTGGGAGGTGTCCCTGCCTATGGCAGGGGGTTGGAACTAGATGATCCTTGAGGTCCCTTCCAACCTTACCATTCTATGATTCTGTGATTCTGTGATTCTGTAATTCTGTGATTCTATGATTCTATGTTCCTGGCCACTTTGTATGAAAGGATCACAAGGCAAGAAGCAATGGAAACATGCAAACAGCTCACACTTTGGAGATGCAAGCCTGAGCATTACCTTATGTTTCAGCAGCTTGACTGGCTCCCACGCCTGGGACTGTCGGAATTTCCCACCAGCTCAGAGCAGCACTTTCCCATATATTTTAGGTGTTGAATTAATTGGGAGCTCAGAGGAACAACATTGAAGAGCACGTCTATCAATCGAAAGCAGGACCAGCTGCCAAGCTTCTCAGAGGTCATTCACCTGCATCCGAAATGTGTGGTAGCAGCTCAGCCCTGTGGGGTTCTTGAAGGACCTGCCAGTTATGTGCTGTGATACGAAGTCACAGCGAGTGCCCTCGTGTTTGTCGAGCAGAGGGAGTCTGCAAATATGAGTGCAGTTGGCTGCATTTTTCGCTCAGCTCCCATCCCTGTTTGTAAACAGTGGAGGAAGAGACCCAAATGTGTGTCCAAGCCGGAGCAGCGAGAGAACATACTGTAATCCTGTAATGCGAAACAGAGTGGCTCACTAGCAGCGCAGAGCTGCAGAGAATTCCTGACATGATCCTTGTACGTATTTTATGTTAATCGCTTCCATCTCAGGAACACACGCAAACAATACCCTGTTAGACAGTCCCTCTGGCACTCGGACAACAGCTCAAGCTGCTGCATCTACCAGCGCGGCGGCCAGAGAAGCTGCACTAGCGATGGGGAGGGCAGCAGTGGATTCTGCACGTGGGAAGAGACCAAAAGGCAACATGCATGGATTACAGTTGGCACTGAAGTTCCTTTTGGGGGCTTTTTCACTGGCTTTTCTGGTTTTCCTGTGGACCTTTCAAGCAGAGCAAGTATCCAACTGCTCATCATAGAATCATAGGATCATAGAGTCATAGAATGTCAGGGGCTGGAAGGGACCTCGAAAGGTCATAGAATCATAGAATCATAGGATCATAGAATATCAGGGGCTGGAAGGGACCTCGAAAGATCATAGAATCATAGGATCATAGAATCATAGAATGTCAGGGGCTGGAAGGGACCTCGAAAGATCATAGAATCATAGGATCATAGAATCATAGAATGTCAGGGGCTGGAAGGGACCTTGAAAGATCATAGAATCATAGAAACATAGAATCATATAATCATAGAATCAACCAGGTTGGAAGATCTTCCAAGCTCACCCAGCCCAACCCAATCAACTGACCCATGGCACTAAGTGCCCCATCCAGGCTTTTCTTGAACACTTCCAGGGATGGTGACTCCACCACCTCCTTGGGTAGCCCATTCCAATGCCAATCACTTTCTCTGTGAAGATCATCTGGTCCAGCCTCCCTGCCAGAGCAGGATCACCCAGAGCAGATCACACAGGAACACATCCAGGTGGTTCTTGAATATCTCCAGAGATGGAGATTCAAAATCTCCCTGGGCAGCCTGTTCCAGTGCTCTGTCACCCTTACAGGGAAAAAATTCTTCCTCAGGTTCACATGGAACCTCCTATGCCTCAGTTTCCACCCATTGCCCCTTGTCCTGTCACTGGGCATCACTAAGAAGAGGCTGGCTCCATCCTCGTGGCACTCACCCCTTATGTTTTTATAAACATTAATGAGGTCACAGTCATGGAATGGTAGGGGTTGCAAGGGACTTTCAGACATCACTGAGTCAACACCACCCCCAAAGCAGGATCACCCAGGGCAGGTCACCCAAGAATGCATCCACATGGATCTTGAAACTCTTCAGAGAAGGAGACTCCATAACCTCTCTGAGCAGCCTGTTCCAGTGCTCCATCACCTTTACAGTAGTTTTTCCGTGGGTTGAGGTAGAACTCACTCTGTTTCAGTTTGTGTTCATTGACTCTTGTCCTATCACAGGGTACCACTGAAAATAGACTGACATCTTCTTCTTGACACCTACCCTTCAGGTATTTGTAAACATTAATAAGATCCCCTCTCATTTAGTCTTCTGTTCTACAGGCTAAGCAGTCCCAGGTCTCTCAGCCTTTCCTCACAAGACAAATATTCCTGTCCCTTAATCATACTCACAGCTCTCCATTGGACTCTCTCTAGTATATCTCTATCCCTCTCAAACTGGTGAGCCCAGACCTGGAAACAACATGCTGGATGTGGTCTTACCAGGACAGAGTAGAGGGGGAAGACAACTTCCCATCACCTGCTGGCCACACTCTTCCTAATGCACCCCAGGATACCATTGGCTTTCTTGGCCACAAGGGCACATTGCTGTCCCATAGATAACTTCTTGTCCACCAGGGCTCTGAGGTCCTTCTCCATGCAGCTGCTCTCCAAGAGGGCTCGTGGATGTCAGAGCATTGCAATGATGCCAAACACCCTAAAGCTCTTCTACACAGTGATAGTCAGGAAATCTTCTTAGTACAGAGATCCACATCAGCAGGTCTCTCCTGCTGGGGACAAATTGGTACCTGCCTGACCAAATTTCTTCGTCCCTTATCCTTGCTTGTTTGCAGAGGGATACTAGGGCCATGTAAAAAATTAGTTCTTTTAATAAGCCTTGAGATTGCCTGGAAAGTATTTTCCCAGTAGAAAGAAAAAGAATGGATTGCCCAACAGCAGGGATGTGCACAGATGCTGCTTTGTTGCAGCCTGTGACACAAATGTCACTTAAAGATGAGAGGTGGGACAACTCTGTACATCAAGGGCACAAATCCTGCTGTTGTGGGAACCAGACAGGAGATCATGGAGACCTCAGCACTGGTCTGGAAAGGGCCTGGGAAGCAGATGGAAGGAAAGAGTGAAGAGTGTTCTCCATGTTTGCAGAAACAACTGCTGGAAGAGGACACTTAAGCCTGCAGCCACGAGAAGGGTAATTCCTCATCATTAATAAAATAGCCCATGGTGAAGGCAGACAGCTTTGTGCATTGCCAAGTCAGCTCACCACGGGGACAATTACAGCAGCCACAGTGCCTCATTGCCAATGGGATGGGATCCACAGGGAGGCCTTCATCCCCAGGGGTACCCAATGCAATCCAGCAGACAGGCATCAGCCAGCATCGCCCCACACCGGGTCAGTGGGCAGCCCCGGGGGAAGCAGAAGCTCTCAAGTACAAAGCAGTTATTTTAAAGGATCTAAGCCCTCAAATACCTTATTTTCCTTCTATAGCATGGGGTTTTTTTGCTACTAAAATGAAAATCTCAAGGATTCACATCATGTAGCCCTTCGATTGCAGTCAAGCAAGACATATTTGTGTGGTGCCACCGAGAAGCAGCACTGGGGTTGGGACATTTCTGCTCAGGATGTACTTTTAAAGCAATTAAAGAGCAGCCCTGATTTTGAATAGTAACATTGAAATGGAATTCACTCCAACATTCACTAGCCCAAATGTCTTCACAGAAATCATGCTGTTTCCCTATTGTTATTTAACAATAAATCCTGCCCCTGGGGAAATGCATATAAATATGAATTTAAGAGTTCCCAGATACCAAGAATCTCCCTTTTTTTACCCTCCTTTGAGATAACTTAGAAATCTTCCTTCAAATATGAGCTTTTCATGATGCTTTCCCCTTTAATGCTGTTTAAGATGCTTCTGCATGAGAAGGACAGCATCTGGACACTGCAGGAACACAGAATGATGGAGAAAGGCATCTTAAATGAAGATAATTCCTTTATTCCAGTGCTGTGGGGTTAAACACCTCCATGTGCAGTAACATTTGCTGCTCTGGAGCCCAGCTGAGCTCTTTTGTGCTAGAGTTGACTGGGGAGGGTAAAGTGGATTGCTGTAATTATTGTACTAAGAGCTTTTGGGTTTGGTTGGGGGTTTTTTGTTTGGTTGGTTGGGGGATTTTTTTGTCTGGGGGATTGGGGTGGGGGTGCAACAAGAAGGACATTGAGGTGCTGGAGCAGGTCCAAAAAGTGCAACCAGGCTACTGAAGGCTCTACAGCACAATACTTGTAAGCAACAACTGAGGGAACTGGGATTGTTCAGCTCAGAGAAAAGAAGATTTAAAAGAGAACTTCTTGCTCTCTACAAGTCCTTGAAAGTAGGTTGTAGAGAAGTGGGGGGCAGTACGTTCAACCAAGGAACAAGGGGTAGGACAGGAGGAAATGGCATCAGGTTGTACCAGGGGAGGTTTCTGTTGGACATTAGGACAAATTTCTTCCTTAAAAGATTTGTTAAGTCCTGGAACGGGCTGCCCAGGGCAGTGGTGGAGTCACTATTCCGGGAAGGATTTGAAAGAGATGGTTTAGTGGTGACTTCAGGGAAGAGGGAGAGGGAGAGGAATGTTATGATCAAACCAAACAAGCTCACCAGGTGTGGCAGAGGACAGAATTTACGGGCTGCCCAGGGCAGTGGTGGAGTCACTATTCCGGGAAGGATTTGAAAGAGATGGTTTAGTGGTGACTTCAGGGAAGAGGGAGAGGGAGAGGAATGTTATGATCAAACCAAACAAGCTCACCAGGTGTGGCAGAGGACAGAATTTANTCCACCAGGGCTCTGAGGTCCTTCTCCATGCAGCTGCTCTCCAAGAGGGCTCGTGGATGTCAGAGCATTGCAATGATGCCAAACACCCTAAAGCTCTTCTACACAGTGATAGTCAGGAAATCTTCTTAGTACAGAGATCCACATCAGCAGGTCTCTCCTGCTGGGGACAAATTGGTACCTGCCTGACCAAATTTCTTCGTCCCTTATCCTTGCTTGTTTGCAGAGGGATACTAGGGCCATGTAAAAAATTAGTTCTTTTAATAAGCCTTGAGATTGCCTGGAAAGTATTTTCCCAGTAGAAAGAAAAAGAATGGATTGCCCAACAGCAGGGATGTGCACAGATGCTGCTTTGTTGCAGCCTGTGACACAAATGTCACTTAAAGATGAGAGGTGGGACAACTCTGTACATCAAGGGCACAAATCCTGCTGTTGTGGGAACCAGACAGGAGATCATGGAGACCTCAGCACTGGTCTGGAAAGGGCCTGGGAAGCAGATGGAAGGAAAGAGTGAAGAGTGTTCTCCATGTTTGCAGAAACAACTGCTGGAAGAGGACACTTAAGCCTGCAGCCACGAGAAGGGTAATTCCTCATCATTAATAAAATAGCCCATGGTGAAGGCAGACAGCTTTGTGCATTGCCAAGTCAGCTCACCACGGGGACAATTACAGCAGCCACAGTGCCTCATTGCCAATGGGATGGGATCCACAGGGAGGCCTTCATCCCCAGGGGTACCCAATGCAATCCAGCAGACAGGCATCAGCCAGCATCGCCCCACACCGGGTCAGTGGGCAGCCCCGGGGGAAGCAGAAGCTCTCAAGTACAAAGCAGTTATTTTAAAGGATCTAAGCCCTCAAATACCTTATTTTCCTTCTATAGCATGGGGTTTTTTTGCTACTAAAATGAAAATCTCAAGGATTCACATCATGTAGCCCTTCGATTGCAGTCAAGCAAGACATATTTGTGTGGTGCCACCGAGAAGCAGCACTGGGGTTGGGACATTTCTGCTCAGGATGTACTTTTAAAGCAATTAAAGAGCAGCCCTGATTTTGAATAGTAACATTGAAATGGAATTCACTCCAACATTCACTAGCCCAAATGTCTTCACAGAAATCATGCTGTTTCCCTATTGTTATTTAACAATAAATCCTGCCCCTGGGGAAATGCATATAAATATGAATTTAAGAGTTCCCAGATACCAAGAATCTCCCTTTTTTTACCCTCCTTTGAGATAACTTAGAAATCTTCCTTCAAATATGAGCTTTTCATGATGCTTTCCCCTTTAATGCTGTTTAAGATGCTTCTGCATGAGAAGGACAGCATCTGGACACTGCAGGAACACAGAATGATGGAGAAAGGCATCTTAAATGAAGATAATTCCTTTATTCCAGTGCTGTGGGGTTAAACACCTCCATGTGCAGTAACATTTGCTGCTCTGGAGCCCAGCTGAGCTCTTTTGTGCTAGAGTTGACTGGGGAGGGTAAAGTGGATTGCTGTAATTATTGTACTAAGAGCTTTTGGGTTTGGTTGGGGTTTTTTTGTTTGGTTAGTTGGGGGATTTTTTTGTCTGGGGGATTGGGGTGGGAGTGCAACAAGAAGGACATTGAGGTGCTGGAGCAGGTCCAAAAAGTGCAACCAGGCTACTGAAGGCTCTACAGCACAATACTTGTAAGCAACAACTGAGGGAACTGGGATTGTTCAGCTCAGAGAAAAGAAGATTTAAAAGAGAACTTCTTGCTCTCTACAAGTCCTTGAAAGTAGGTTGTAGAGAAGTGGGGGGCAGTACGTTCAACCAAGGAACAAGGGGTAGGACAGGAGGAAATGGCATCAGGTTGTACCAGGGGAGGTTTCTGTTGGACATTAGGACAAATTTCTTCCTTAAAAGATTTGTTAAGTCCTGGAACGGGCTGCCCAGGGCAGTGGTGGAGTCACTATTCCGGGAAGGATTTGAAAGAGATGGTTTAGTGGTGACTTCAGGGAAGAGGGAGAGGGAGAGGGAGAGGGAGAGGAATGTTATGATCAAACCAAACAAGCTCACCAGGTGTGGCAGAGGACAGAATTTATCTCC
>VWYK01071250.1:35002-48028 GCA_013399775.1 Semnornis frantzii | reverse complement strand
GGTCGAGGGACAAAATTTATCTCCTAAAAAAAAAAAAAAAAAAAAAAAAGGAGTTTTTTTACACTTCATTCCTAACAAAAATGTCTTCTAAAACAAAATCTAAAGGGGATTTATTGAGAGTGGAGTGGGGAGCCAGTCTTGGCAGATCAGCAAAGAGAAAGGCACGTGTGCACCTTGAAAAGGCTGGAGATGTGTGGTGTGATGGGTGCTGAGCACAGCTAGAGCATTTGACCTCCCTGTCTGCTGGTGGAAAGACTCCGTTCATTTTCCAATGCCCCAGGCACTCAGAGAAATGTTGAAAGTAATCCAGCTAAAACTCCACCTGGAAAGTGGTAGGTGGGAAATTTAATAGCTCAGTGATTGGCACGCCAAAAAAACAGAGGTGAGATAGCTGTAAGGAAGGATCCCACAAAATCTGGTGCTGTGCTCTGCTGCTGCAGAGGAAAAGACAGTTTTATTCACCACCTCATTTCTATGTGGCTGTCCACCCTGAGTTGTAAGCAATCCTCTACTATGACACCCTAACAATGAACTTTCACCCTGCACAATACCCTCAGTTACCCATGTCCCCTGATTTGCTTTTCCTCTATCACAGTTCTTTCAGTCTAATTTTCCCCTCTGTTTTTTCATCAAGGTGTTGAATTTCTGAGAGAATACCTCAGCTTCTGCAATTTTTTTCAAGGCACAGTTGGTACCAAGGGAGGTCACAACATCATGAAAATTGGTAAACAGCTCTAAGATCATGAAGTCCAACCACCAACCCAACAGCACCATGCCCACTAAACGAAGTCCTGAAGTGCCACGTCTGCATGGCACCTCCAGGGAGGGTGACTCAACTGTTCTAGCCATCTTTTGAGTTGTGCTGTGCAACACTCACTCTGCTCCCCTCCCTTATCCATAAAAAAGAAGAAATGTCAATTAAATCACTATTATTCCCTCTGATTCAATTTCATAGCACTGCTCAACAGATGTTTACTACAATCCCCCATTAAGCGCTCATGACTTACCCTGCACGGTGAAGAATTCTTCACAGAACAAGCCCATCCCCAAACTCAGCATCTCTCCTTGCAGCTGGGGTGTAGATAGGACATACTTTGCTTAATGTGGTGGAAGCTCCAACGTTCGGTTTGTGGTTTCAATGACTGAGCAATCAGGACTGTCCCTGAGGGCTAGGTTTTCTTCTTGGGGACTGCAGAAGGAGAACAGATCAGCAACAAAAGGTGCAAATGTGTTTGTCAATATTGCAGAGCCCCCTGCCACCTCTTCTCACCTCCTGTAACACAGTGTTTAAGAAGGCATGAATTAATACAAACAGCCTGCTGATGTCTGCCTGACAGAATAGGTGGGAAACTGAGTTCACCTTGGATTTACAAACTGGGAAGGCTATTCCTCATCCTGATGGATGGTGAGTCACGGAGCACCACTGCGGCCATTCACACACCCATGCCGCTATGCGTCAGGTGTCATGGGAGTGAGAACAGTGGGAGAGCAAAGAAAGGTCTCCTGGCTCCCTGTTAACTAATTTTCATGTGCCAAGTGAAGACATGTCCTGGAATTTTGCAAACCTCTATTTAGCAATGACAAACATCTCCAAAGAGGGCTTTGTAAGATGCTGGAACAGGAAGCAAAATGCACGCAGGTATAAAAGCCCTCTAAGAAAGCAATAACTTACACGACTTTAGAGGGATATCCAACAATTCATTTACTGCAGGCTGGGGACTGAGATGAATATCTAGAAGGCTGTTGAACAGCAGACAGCCTAGCCCCAAGATTCTTCTTGAATGCAAGTGCACTAACAGCCCTTGCATGGCCTTCTTCTTCATGCATTTCCAGTGGTTTTGCCCCGGGGAGCTGGTGTTTGCTAGGCCATTCCCACGTGGCAGATCTCCTTCCAGTACAGCTTTATCCTCACAGAGAGGAACCTTAGCAGAATCATAGAATCATAGAATGGTAAGGTTGGAAGGGACCTCAAAGATCATCCAGTTCCAACCCCCTGCCATAGGCAGGGACACCTCCCACTAGCACAGGTCACTCAAGACCTCCTCCAACCTGGCCTTGAACACCTCCAGGGAGGGAGCAGTCACAACCTCCCTGGGCAACCTGTGCCAGTGTCTCACCACCCTCACTGCAAACAACTTGCTCCTAACGTCCAGTCTAAAGGTCCCCTCTGCCAGTTCAAACCCATTGCCCCTTGTCCTTTCCTTACAAGACCTTGTCAACAGTCACTCCGCAGCCTTCCTGTAGCCCCCTTCAGATACTGGAAAGCTACTATAAGGTCTTCTTCTCTTCTCCAGGCTGCAGAGCCCCAAGTCTCTCAGCCTGTCCTCATAGCAGAGCTGCTCCAGCTCTCTGAGCATCTGTTCAAGTTGATGTTTATGGGTTTTAGCATCCTGTTTTTTGGCAATCATCGAATTGTAGAATGAATTGGGTAGGGAAGGGCCTTGAAAAACCATCTGGAAGAACCCTTGTGCAATGAGGAGGGACAACTGCAACTAGACATCTGCTCAGAGTCCAACCTGTAATCTCATCTACCGCCTTTCTGGGTAACTTGGGTCAGTGTCTCATGACCCTCAGCATAAAAAATTTCTTTCCCCTGTTTAGCCTAAATTTCCCCTCTTCTATATTAAAACCACCACACCCTGTCCTGCCACAACAGGCCCTGCTAAAAAGTCTGTCCCCAGCTCTTTTATTGGTCCTTTAAGTACTGAAAATCCACCAGAAGGTCTCCCCTTCTCTTCTCCAGGCTGAAAACCCCCAACTTTCTCAGCCTGGCCTCATAGCAGAAGGCTTTCAGCCTTCCCATCATTGTTATGGCCTCTTCTGCCCCACTCTACTGGATCCATGTTTCTCCAGAGCTGGACCCAGAAATACAGCTGGGGTCTCAGAAGAGCAGAGTAGAGCAGAGGTGGTGAATTCCCTTCCTCCACCTGCTGCCCAAGCTGCTGGGGATCAGCCCAGGACTTGGTGAGGTCTGTGAGTGCGCACTGCTGGCTCATGTACAGTTTTTCACCCACGAGCACCCCCAGCTTCTTCTCTAAGGGGCTGCTCTCAAACCTTTCATTCCCCAGCCTGTGAAGGTAAGACCAATGTCACAGAGAGAATGCATACCCTCAAATCCTAAGTCCTGATGACAGGAGGGGAAGGAAAAACACCAGTGTGCTGCATGACAAGGCAGTGAGTTGACCCAAGATACAATGGAGCTTGGAATGAAGCTTGACTGGCTGCCAAAAGCAGCCCTTTACATGCAGCCATTCATAACTTAAGGCTCAAGTAAGGTAGCCCACAGATATGTTAAATAGGTTGTGATCACAGAAGACAGACCTTCAAGTGGCAGAAAGCAGCATTGAAGGATTTACAAAGAAAGGAACCTGGTATTTCATCTAAAGAGACTTTCCCTTGCAGCATAAGCTTTACAGGAGAGAACCTACAGAATCAAGAATGAACATCCAGGTTGGCAAAGCCCCTCAGGATCACCAAGTCCAACCTAGAACCCTACTCCACAAGATTCACTTTAAACCATGTCCCTAAGCACCACAGCCAAACCACCCTTAAACACATCCAGGTTGGGGGACTCCACCACCTCCCTGGGCAGCTCATTCCAGTCCCTGACCACTTTCTCCATGAAAAACTTTTTCCTAATGTCCAATCTAAACCTCCCCAGTCTCAGCTTGAGGCCATTCTCCCTTGTTCTGTCTCCAATTACCTGTGAGAAGAGCCCAGCAGCAGCCTCTCCACAATGTCCCTTCAGGTAGTTGTAGACAGCAATGAGGTCTCCCTTCAGCCTCCTCTTCCTCGCACTAACCATCCCCAGCTCCCTCAGTTGCTCATAAGATTTCTTCTCCAGGCCCTTCCCCAGCTTTGTTGCCCTTCTCTGGACTCAATCCAGCACCTCCACATCTCTCTTGTATTTCAGTGCTCTTTTTCACCTGTCCTTTTGTGTATGTGAACAGTCTCCAGTGCCTTAGGGCTCCTGCCTTTCAGGAGCACAACACAGGCTTCAAATTCAATATTCAAGAGTATGGCAATACAAGGTCTACGTTATTTCATCTCATGGTTATCCTTGACTTGTGGATAAAACTGTGGATGCCTCCTTCCTGGAAATGTTTAAAGCCAGGGTATATGAGGCTTTGAGCAGCTGGGTCTAGTGAGAGCTGTTCCTGCCCATGGCAGCAGGGTTGGAACTAGATGATCCTCCAATTCAAGTCATTCTATGGTTCCACAATTCTATGACTTGGTTCTACTGCTGAGTAGCATGAGGAAGATCTGCTGCATCTTCGTGGTGGATGACTGGCCTGGAAAAGGGAAGGCTTTGAGGAGATCTTAGAGTAGCCTTCCAGTATCTGAAGGGGGCCTACAGGAAGGCTGGGGAGGGACTGTTCACAAGGTCTTGTAATGACAGGATGAGGGGCAATGGGTTTAAACTGGCAGAGGGGAGATTGAAAATGGATGTTAGGAGGAAGTTGTTTGCAGTGAGGGTGGTGAGACACTGGCACAGGTTGCCCAGGGAGGTTGTGGCTGCTCCCTCCCTGGAGGGGGTCAAGGTCAGATTGGAGGAGGCCTTGAGTGACCTGTGCTAGTGGGAGGTGTCCCTGCCTACGGTAGGGGGTTGGAACTGGATGATCTTTGAGGTCCCTTCCAACCTTACTATTCTATGATTCTATGATTGCTCTTTGGGACATCACACAAATGGAAGGGGAATTTCACCCCAAATGACCCCTCAAAATTCTCTGTTGTCGAACAATGGTACAATAAAACCCATCATTGCCAGGTAGCATTATTATAAAATATCTGCAGGGAAAACATTCAGGAATTAACCTGCTATAACACACACAAGTTTCTTTCATGAAGAAGGAATAATGCTACAGTTTCCTCAATAGAGCATGGAGCACAATCTAGTACTGTCCACATGACCCTGAGGACATGATGTCCTAGTGTGAGAGTTACCAGCATCCTGACAGAACTAGGAAGTCCTCTCTTGCAGTTGCCCTGTAGACATGAAATCACACAAAGAAAGACTTCATTAGGATCCTGAACTAAAAATAGTCAAGGGGGGAGGAAAGAGTGGAACATTCAACTTTCACTCTTGGCAAGCAGCACAGCTTTGCAACCTTTAGGATATTGTTTTAAACTAAGCTGGAATTCTGCATGGCTGTGATTCTGACAGCTCAGCATCTACCAAGGGGAAAGAATTACCAAAATAAAACCTTTACCTGAGAAAACCCTGAAGAACTTATGTGCCCTCGTGGCAAAGTTCCTGCCCAGACAAAACTGTTCCTGTCACTGGAAATGAGAGCCTGGAGAACTATCGGCATCAATGAGAGTTTTGTACAAGCAAAGATCATGAGGTCAGAGCCAAAAGGATTGTTCACAGCTCCAAAAGTGTTAGGAGGCGCTGGATAAGATAGAAAAAAAGAACACTAATCCATTAACAAGTCTTTCTGAACAGTCAAGGTCCACCAGCATCTTCACTGGAGGCTCATCCCTGGTGCAAGGGCTCTGTCTTGCCTAACATGTGGCTATCAACATCAGCAGCAACTCAGCACAGGGGTGGGAATTATCTCCCTGCTGAGGCCTGTCAATGCAATCACAGCAGCTTCAGGAGATCTGCAAAAAGACAGGTATATCAGAACCAGGATCTGTTCTGCAAAACAGTAGGGACACTTAAATGTCCCTGAAAGAGATAAGACCACCAGTGTCCAAACTGGCACCACCTGGGGCCCTGCATCTTTCTTATCCTCATGCGTTAGATCACGTAAGACACAGTCTGATGAAAGGACAACTACTTATGTCAGGCAATCCCAAACCCTTCCCCTGGCAAGGACTGGAGCACCAAGCACCCAGCTCTGCACTCAAGCCCTGAGTACATTTTTGGGAGCCAGAAACAGGAGCCAGAGTCTGGTCCTGGTTTTCAGGACTGCTCAGGTGTTTTCTTCACACTTCTGGTGGTGTCAGATGTTGACCAGCCCCTGGAGCAGAGGCAGACCTGGGTCCATCCAGTACATCTACTGGTCAAGGTCAACTTCAAGCTTTGTATCCCTCTCACCAGAAAAAAAAAAAATTGCCATTTCTCAGGACAAGGGACATCTTTTCAGGACTGTCACACTCTGTCTCTGCCTGCTCTGCACAAGCACCCAAGAGGCAGCAGAGGATAAGCCTTCCTTGGAAGAAAGCCAAAGGCATGAGGGTTTTTGACTTGATCATCTTAAAAGTCTCTTCCAAGCAGAATGATTCTGTGATTCTGTGTTCATTTCAAGCACATAAACTCCTGCAACTCACATGGTGTTAGGAGTCAGACACATAGAGGCTTTCATGAACCTAGCCTTTGGACTAGTCCTTCTGTTTATCCTGGATCCTTAATAATATCAACAGTTCCTAATAAAGGCTCAGAAATCCCACACTCATCTGTCATTCTAACAGCATCCTTTAAAGCAAATAAAACATTCCTGAACCCAGCTCACAGTGCTATAAGAGAGAGTAGGAAACTCCAGGGACAAAAAGGACACCCTAAGAGACAGAGTGGGACACAGAAAGAAAACCAACCAACCTGAAAATGATCTCTCCTGTTTCCCCACAGCTACATCAGTAAGGGTGAGGTCTTTGATGGAAATAACTCCTCTGTGGGAACACTGTGTGAAGCAGAACGTTCATAGGGATATCCCTCCTCGCACGCTCTACATCTTGCCTGTCATGGAAAACCTGAAATAGCTTTTTGAAGACATCTCTCATTAAGTGCTCTGCCTCCAACAGATGGCCAGGGGATGGGAGGAGTGACTGAGCACAGCTGAACCAGGGGAGTTTCCAACCCGATGGGAATATCCACAGATAGGAAAGGAAAAGGTGTGTGACCCTGGGAGAGCGTTTGTGGAGGGTCAGGTGGGATATAGGCAGGTCAGGTCACTCTGATTAACTTATAGCCACAGGCAGGTCTCTGCACTATCCCATACTTACCTACCCCCCTGCTAAAACCCAGAGCATGAGCATGGCATGGAGCAGCCCTTCTCCTCTCCCAGCTTGGGCTGTGTTGCCGAAGCTCAGCCGCAGAACTGAAGGCTCCCTGGAAGGAGCAGCTGGCAGCCAGGACCGGCTTTTGGGAGACACTCCTCAAACATCACTGTTTTAGGAAAAACATCAGCAAGGAGCAGTCATGTGTCTCACTGCAGGAGCTGAAGGACTGAGAAGGGCTTTCAATTTTTTTTTTTTTTTTTGTTAGTCTATTCATTGGAGAAAAGCAATTCTGAAAAGAAACCAAAAAAGGAAGCTGCCTCAATGTAGATCCCTCCAGAGAGATGAGTGGCACACTGAACACAAGAGTGGTTTTGAACAGCAGCCTTGCAGCTGGTCTCTTCTCAGTGGTGCCCAGCAGCAGGACTAGGGCCAAGGGGCACAGACTAGAACCCAGGAGGTTCCATCTGAACATGAGGAAAATGTTGTTGTGAGGGTGCCAGAGCCCAGGAGCAGGCTGCCCAGAGAGCTTGTGGAGTCTGCTCTGGAGAGATTCCAAACCTGTCTGGACATTGAGATCCTGGGCAATCTGCTGTGGGTAAACCTGCTTTAGTGGGAGGGTCAGACCAGGTGATATTCAGAGGTCACTTACAATCCTTACCTTTCTGCCATTCTGTGATTCTATGATCAGCCTGGGCCACGCTGCTCTGGTACACACTACACCGGTGCCCACCTCTCTGGATGCTTGCAAAGGGCTAACACGTCCTTTGAGACCAGGGGTTCCCAGAAGAGCTTTGCTGCACCTGTTCTTGGCCCCATGTCCAGCTCAGGTAGCTCCAGTGAGGAATCCCTTTCTTCAGCTGTTACCAATTCAATTCTTTCCGAAGATGCCACTGGTTTTCCTGCTGCATGGAGGGAACATACCTTCAGCACATGTTATCCCCTTCTCCACAATGCAATTCCTTGTTGTCTCTAGTCTCCTGCATTTTTATCTTCTACCTTAAAATCAACCCTAATCTTTCCTAGCTCTGCAGAAGGCAGCCTCCACAGCAGGGAAGCAACATGTGGCTCTGCATTTTACAGCATAAGTTCATGCTCAGAGCAAATCCAAAGACATGGAAACACCAATGCCTGGGATCAGGGACTCCCAGCTCCAGTGTGGAGGCAGCATCATGGTCCCACATTCCCAGCCAGCTGTGATATTTGCCCCTCTGGTGCCTGGCAGGCTGGGACAGAGTGAGGAGCTTCCAAGCCAGCTTCAGCCCCATCTTCTGCAGCTCTGTGAATCATATCAGAAAGGAATGGGTGGCAGCAGCATCCTCCAAAGACATTGCTGCATATATGGTACCAGAGGAGACCTTACATGATAGTCCTTGTAGAAGCCTGTAGACAACTTCTACATCTCTTGCCTGTGGCAGTTATCCAAGTCCAGCATTTGGGGGCTTGGTCTTTTCTCCCAGGTGACAAGCAATAGGACAAGAGAATTGGCTTCAAGCTGAACCAGGTGAAGTCTGGGCTGAACATCAGGAAACGTTTCTTCAATGAAAATATTGTCAAGCTCTGGAAGAGGCTGTTCGGGAAAGTGGTGGACTCATCATCCCTGGAGGGATGATTTAAAAGCCACATAGATAACAGAATCACAGAATCATAGAATATTTTGGTTGGGAACACCTCTAAGATCATAGAGTTCAACCAGTGGCCCTAACACCACCATAGTCACTAAACCGTGTCTTGAAGGGCCATGTCTATACATTTTTTTAACACTCCCAGGGACTGTGACTCTACTGCCTCCCTGGGCAGCCTGTTCCAATGCCTGACCACTCTTTCAGTAACTATTTTTTTCCTAATATCCAACCTGAACCTCCCTTGCCACAATTTGAAGCCATTTCCTCTTATTCCATCACATGTTCCTTGAGAGAGGAGACCAACCCTCATGTCAAAACAACTTCTTTTGAGGTAGTTGTGGAGAGTTATGAGGTCTCCCCTAAGCCTCCTCTTCAGCTGGGCATGAGCAGACAGTGCAGGCTTGCAGCCTAGAAATCACATCCTGGGCTGCATCAAAAGTGGTGTGGCCAGCAGAGCCCAAGAGGGGATTCTACCACTTTGCTCTGGTGAGAACTCACCTGGAGTACTGCGTCCAGTTCTGGAGCCCTCATTATAGGAAGAACATGGACCTGGCAGAGTGTGTCCAGAGGAGGGCCACAAAAACAGAGGGTTGGAGCAGCTCTGCTATGAGGACAGGCTGAGGGAGCTGGGGGTGTTCAGTCTGGAGAGGAGGAGGCTCCATGGGGACCTAATAGCAGCCTGCCAGTATCCGAAGGGGACCTACAGGAAGGATGGAGAGAAGCTGTTTGCAAAGATGCAGTGACAAGTGGCAATGGGTTCAAGCTTGAGAAGAGCAGATTTAGATTGGATATTAGGAACAAGTTCTGTACTATGAGGGTGGTGGCACACTGGAACAGGTTGCCCAGGGAGGTGGTTGAGGCCGCTTCCATGGAGACATTCAAGGTGAGGCTTGATGGGTCCCTGGGTGACCTGGGCTAGTGGGGATGTCCCTGCTGACTGCAGTGGGGTTGAACTAGATGACCTCTAGAGATCCCATCCCAGACCATTCTGTGACTCTATGATTCTCCAGATTAACCATTCCCAGTTCCCTCAGCTGTGCCTCACAAGACACACATAAGATGTGACACTGAGGAACATGGTTTAGAAGAACCTGACAGTGCTGGGCTGGGTTAAGGGCTCTTGACGATCTTAAAGGTCTTTTCCAACCAAAACTATACTATGATTCTGTTTATCACCCCCTTTAAATACAGAGCCCATCATGCCCTCAGACACTCTTCTAGCAAAGCACAAGCCCTGGCCAAGGTCTTTAACAGCAAAACCCTCTGAAATGGAGAAAAGAGTTAGAAAGGCTCCAAAAAAAAAGCACCAGATGTACTGAACAGCACGAAAGAACTCTGCCACTGTGCGAGAAGGCGCAGGCATGTATAATATGATATATACTGTTCATACTGGGAGAAAGAATATACTTTTCACTCCAAAGTGTTTTATATGCTAACCATCAGGCATACAGCAAGTCAATGGATGCTGGCACTTTACATAAATATATGATGATGCAGTGCTAGATGTAATAAAAATCTGGAGCGCAAAATATGGAAGCAATTCAAGAAAACAGATCTCACATTTTTGCCTTTGTTACAGTCAGATCCTGACATGCTCTGATTAAAATTCAACATCTGCATGCATTTAAAATTAAAATATATAGGTATTCATGTTTTCCTCCTTCCATGATGTTTTACTGCTGCCTTTTTCTTCTGAAATATTAAAAACATTACATTATTTTATTTCAGATGTCTCAATATATTACACATCACCCTTTCACCTCCGAGCTTTTGGTTCAAATCCAAGCCCTTCACCGAGGAAATAGGAAACATCTGAGGATGTTTAGGGGGCTCATCTCAGTGCCTAATCACAGTCTGCTCTGACATGACAAAACACAACAAACTAACTGGCTTGCCACGGATGAAAAATGTTTACGCAGAAATACTTAGGAGTGTAAGAATGAATAAAGGCATCTGTAAGTGCCTCTGAGCCTGGGGTGGGCTTGTTTGCAGATAATCTGAGCTGCACCTGCCCCTCTGGAAAAAAAAAAAATAAATCACACACACAAAACAGGTGATTTAAAGTCCTCACAGCCTAGCAGGTCCCAGCTGCATGTTTTTCTGTTATTCTAAAGCAGAAAGATGTGTCAGGCTACAGTGCAAATATTGTCCGTGGGCATCACGGTCTGGAGAACCTAAGTACCTTGTGATTTAGGAATCTCAGAAGAAAACTTTATTGCCCAGGAAATCCTCCAGGACTAAAATAGATGTACTTTTAAAAGAGATGAGCATAAATAAGCCTGTCGTTGCTGGGGGAGTTCAGCCATTTGATGGGAAGTTGAGAGCGCAGCTGTCCCAACAGACGTCACGTCGGGCATTGGTATGGTGCTCAGCTTGGTTCCTCCTCCAAACCTGGGATGATTTTAACAGGTAAAAGAAAGTGCAGGAGGGAATTAGCTCCAGGAAGGTGCAGGATCTTCCCTAAAGCTATTGCAACAACCACCTGTGATAGTCCCAGTCCTGCAGCCCATTCATGGTACTGCATGACTAGATTTTCACTGGCCCACAGGTATCATGTGTGAGCAAACAGTGGGTGTGGAGATCACCATCCTTTGCTCTTCAGTAGGCTCAGCCTGACCTCCTACGTCCATCTTGGCGGAAGCAAGGCTAGAAAGAACTGCAATGGGTGCAGTGCTCATGGATTGAGTTGGGGTCATTATAGACTTGCCAACCCCTAACCCTGCTTGTGTTCAAGCCAGCATCTACCCAAGTGGATGAAGGAAGCCACACCAAGGCAAGACATGTTCTCCTTAACTCTAGAGAGGCCATGTCCCCAGGGTTTTAGCAAGCCCTTACCAGCTTGGCTGAGACATTGGAGGATCCAATGGGGTTCCCATCTGGCTCATTCATCCTCAGGCTGGGCAGTAAGATCAGAACTCCAGCATAAGAGTAAAGAGTAAGCAAAAAGATGGAACAATGCTTCCTCTGTATTTCTGCCCAGCACCTACAGGCAGTCCTCATCTCTCCTACATGCAGCATTTATCTCCTTCCTAGAACTGACCACACAATGGCTGTTAGCTAGTTATGCTCTGCAGATATTTGGGGGGAATGGCTCCTTCACCTACTTCTAAGCCAAAGTTTTCCAGCTTACAGAAGCTGAGAGTGACCTACATAGTAAAGAAAATGAAAAGTCTTTGTCCCATCCGTGAGTGTCTTAGATACCTTTTCTCAGGAAGATCTTGTAGTATTTCTTGCTGCCAAATAAAATATGAATAACTGAACATGCTAACATTTCACCACATCCCCTCTAATGCAAAATAATATGTAGCACTTAATTCAATAAATTAGAAAGTATATTTTTTTAAGAGAAAAAAATACCAGTATAGCTAAGTCTTTGCAGATCTTGGCATCTCTACAATACACAAAGGAGAGGCCAAGGAGACATCCAAATGATGACCGTGCAGCCTTCGGAAGTCAGGGCTCAGCCAACAACCGTCACTGGGAGGAAGGCTCACACAGCCTGGGCACAGCTCTGAGTGAGAGCAGGCACAGGAGTCCTGGCCACCATGGCTCTGCATTGCTGTGTCCGGTCCTACCCTGCTCCTGCTGGAGCAGTGAGCTGGTTCTCATTGTACACACCAACACTGGGTTTCTTGCCTGGATAATAATTTCCTTTGCACATGACTTAGACAATACCCAGAGCATTTTCCATTATGCCTTTCTCCACAGCACCCCTTGGTTTGGGTTTGCTTTTATAGTCTGTGCTTGATTATCATGTGTTTCCCTTCTGCCGTTGCAGTTTCCTTCAGCCCCTTGATGAAACCTCTCTCTTTGCTAACTACAGTTAGAGTCAGCAATGACACACAAGATTGTTCACTCAGCCTTTCCATCATCATACTTCTTTGTACCCATTACAAACCTACTCCTGATTAGGGTCACAGAATTATAGAATTGTTTTGGCCAGAAGAGACTTCTAACTTCATCAAGCTCAACGATTACCCCTACGCTGCCAGGTCACCACAAAACTGTGACACTCAGCACCACATCTCCATGGCTTTCAAACCCCCTCCAGGGATGGGGACTCCACCACTTCCCTGGGCAGCCTGTTCCAGGGCTTGACGACACTTTCAGGGAAGAATTTTTCCTAATATCCAAACTAAACCTCTCCTGGTGCAACTTGAGGCCATTTTCTCTTGGCCTATTTCTTGTTCCTCGGGAGAAGAGACTGACCCCCACCTTGCTCCAACTTCTGTCAGGTATTTGTAGAGTGCAACAAGGTCTCTCCTCACCTTCATTTTTTCCAGGCTGAACTATCCCAGTTCCTTCAACTGCTCCTCATACAGCTTGTGCTCCAGACCCTTCATGAGCTTTACTGATCTTCTTTGGCTCCAGCACCTCGATATCCTTCCTGTTTGCCTTCTTATCCAGCCTGGCACACACTGACTTATCTTCAGATGGGTATCAACCAACATCCCCAGGT
>VWYK01071250.1:23277-34839 GCA_013399775.1 Semnornis frantzii | reverse complement strand
CCACCCAAGCCAGGAGAAGTCAGTTTCTCACAATTCCAGGAGAATTCTGTGGGCAACAGAGTCAAAAGCTTTACTAAAGTCAAGGTAGACAACAATGAATTCCTGTTTCGAGATATGAATATCGTTCCACTCAACCATGTGAGCCTGCTAGGCAGTATATTAGTAAATTATTTCTGCAGGCCCTTGACTGACATTGTTGAAAAGATCCTTTTCACGCATGTCAGTCTTGCTGGGGTGAAAATGCCTTTAACATGCTTCTAGGATTTACATGGGCTTCCCTGGTCTGCTGCTGCCAAGTTCAGATGCGGTTGGAACATGTGGCATTCTCTGTCCTACTCTTACAGTGTTCCTTTTTATCCAGCCCTGCTACATATTTCACATTTTTCATATTTCTGCCCTGTGATGTAAAGAACAGGCAGTCACTAAACGTGTCTTTGTCACGCCTGTCCACTCCAGCATGAGCCTCTCAGACCCTGCTGCAATCGCTGTGCTTTCTTCTTCATTTTATTGTTGCTTGATTTCTTTTCTGTTAGTTGTTCCTCTTCTTTCCTAATGTTTTAGGAGTCAGACCTTCAAACACCTGAGGAAGACTCCGTGTGTCTGCTGAGCCATGGTAAGAGACCACACACGTCCTCATCGATGGGGACAATCCCAAAACACTCTACATTTGCTTCCACCTTGGTGAGCAGAAATCAGGTCTCATTTCTGGCTCTGCATGTAGCAGTCCAGCTCTGGAGGCAGAGACAAGCTGTTCCAGATTGTTCTCCTCTCCCTCCTGTGCAGGCACATGTCCTTTGCTGTTCAAGCTCTTCCAGAGCTCCACACCATACAATTCATTGCCATATTGGTGACATAGGATCATGGACTGGTTTGAAAGGGGAATGATGGAAGGGATGTTTAAAGGTCTTCTAGTCCAAACTCCCTGCAGTCAGCAGGGACATATGCAACTAGAGTAGGTTTGGTCAGAGTCCCAAACAACCTGACCTGGAATAGTTCCATCTACCCCATCTCTGGGCCACCTGGGCCAGTGTTTTGCCATCGCCCCCAGCATAAAAAAATTCTTCCTTATAGAATCATGGAATCATTTCAGTTGGCAAAGACTTTTAATATCAAGTCCATTCATTATCTATGTCTACCAAGTCTGTTGCTAAACCACATCCCATAGCATCTAATCTACTCTCCTTTAGTTTATGCTTGCCCTGTCCTGCCCTTGACACTTCAACAACCTCTTTAAAGTAGCCTGTGGCAGTGTGGCTGAGGGCTGGGAGCCTCAGATGCAAGCATGGATGGGGGGAGCAGAGAAGGAAAACATCACTGCACTTATAAAAGGAGTGCATATAGAATAGAAAATTTTGGGGGTAATGCTGTGTGTCTCAGAAAAGCTTCTCAGCTGGTTTCACAAGCCGAGATCCCATTGGAAATCAGCAAATGCAGGGCTAGCTCCCCAAAAGCCATGACCATGAGTGGTTTTCTGTGGATTGAAAAGATCATTCAGCACTTGCTTAATGTTTATCCACTTCACTCTTAGATGAAAATATGGTCTTCACCCTGGTTGAGCATCTGTATTTAGACCCCAGCACTGTTTCTTCATTCCTAAGAAAGGGTTACACAACAACGCAGCACCTCAACATTCATGGTCAATGCATTACCTAATGACTGAGGTCATGCCACAGCCTCACTCGTTTTCCTGGAGTACACGAGGAAGCTACAGCTATTCATACAGGCAGAGACCATGATTTAAACCCCAGAGCACTTAAAAACAATCAACAAATCACAGACCAAGAAGAAAAGTCATATTAGCAGAAACATTAAGACAACAGATTTTGAGCTGTAGTTGATTACCATCATCGCTTACCAATAACAAAGCAAAATAAATCACCTGTTCCTTTGGCAGGCAGCAACTGCAGAGTTTGCTTAAATTTGTAGCAGTAGAGTCCACAACCAAATTGTTCTGCTGATGGAAATCCAGCATTCTCTGTCACTGGTGTGGGAGACAGGCCACCAATGAGAATAGTTTCACAATTCTTTCATTGCAAGCATTTGCAGAAACCATAAAATGACAACTACAACAACGGCAACACAAAGCCATGTTTTCTCACTTCTTTCTGAGCAAGGAGGGTGCCAGAGTGATCCTCCACCCTGCCCCCCCTACCACATGGTGGTTTCCTTTGTTCACATTTCACTGCTTGGATCCAGCAGAGAGATTTATGGGCTGGTGCTGAGCTCAGGATGCACACAGCGCTGGTCTTCAGGGGCCTGGCTTGACCATGCAGAATGGGGATGCAGAAAAGCTCCTGCAGCTTCAAGGAGGAAGAAATTGGAGGGAGGAAGGTTATTCTGGGCTGGATTCCATCATCTTCCACTGAGCTGCAGCTCACCAAAAAGCTGATGAGACTCTTCATGAAGAAATGTTGACATGTTTGAGGGGACAATGCTGATGTCCCCTACATTCTCTTCCGCTCTTGGTCACCATCCTAGCAATGAGGAACCCATTTATTTCAATGTCAGATGACTTCCCCCTGACAAAGCGTGCCAAGAGCAGCATTTTAGTGCCTTGTACTCTGCTGAGCCATGGAGTAGTACTGGGAAGTGCAGAACCCAGTGAGGGGAGGGCTCAGGATGTCAGAGTGATAGCTGTGAAAGAGCAGAACATTAGATCCTGGGTGCACACCTTGGCTTAGACAAACCTTCTCAGCGTGATTTATGCTAAGTTACTCCATCAGTCCTGAGACACCCTGTTCCAGCAAAGTGGAGATGTTATGCTTCCTTATTCTTCAGGATCTTGTAAGGAGGAAAGCCTCTTTGGTGAAGGAGAAGGCCTGGAAAACAAAGCAAAGAAGACAACGAGCCAGCAGTAGAACAACGTGAGCACACAAGGCTGTGCACACATATATTCAGGGTCTGTCCAACATCCACCTTGGACCAAACCTTCAGTGGTGGCCAAAAACATACAGGATCAGAGCTCCAACACTTCTGGACACTGACAAAACTGGGTCCCATATGTGCAAAACAAGATGGGTTTTGCACATTGTGTTGCGCACTGTAAGCCAACGAAACAAACCCAAGTGAAATACAGACTGGGAAAAATGTAACCTATTAGAGCCACACAGAAACTTTTTCTTTTCCCTTTGCTCGTTTTCAGTTTATCTAAACATACCTCCAGGCTTTTTTCTCTTGGTTTCAGTGTGCTCTTTCACGGATAGTTTTCAATGTATGTACAAGTTGCTGGCTGCTGCCAGCTCGGAATTTTTGCACCACACGTCTCAGCTTTCTCCTCTATTAAGACAAAATGCTGGCACTGCTCTTTGACGAAGGACATTGTTCATGGTACTGAGCAGCAATTTTCCATCTCTGACTGTCTTTGGGTTCACCCCAGGAGAAAGGGTGAGCCTGGCCTATTAAGCTCTCATTTCTCAGAGAGCAGCAACATCTGGAGCATAGGGTGGGCTGCTGGCGCGCCTCAGCAGAAAGGAATTCAGCACGGGGTGAGGTCTGCCCAGCTCCAGAGGTGTCACTGCGATCGGTTCTGGTGACGAAGAAATAATGAAGCCCTACATAAAACAGCATGAGGAGCACATTTTCATCTATGCTGGGTCGCTCAGGGATTTTGTTTCTTCTGACTGAGTCAGGAGGCCCAGGAACCACATTGTTTTCCTCATCCGAGGCTCCTGCTATGCAAGACTTTTCCTGCCCAACAAAAGCTTGTGTCTCCCTTGATGATTAACTCACTAGGTTAGCAAAATTCAAGGCAGGTGCAGGGGATGAACTATAGCCCTTCATTTCAATGCCACAACGTAGGCCACTCCGAGGCACTCCCTGAAACCTATTCCAAGTGCAGCTGTCCCCTGAAAGCCAAGGTTAAAAGAACATTTTTGGCTGAAGGCAAGTGAAGTGCGCCATGGCCAACAACACGGACATCCTCCCTACCTCTGCTGGGTATCATTTTGATCAAGCTGAGATGAGCCATCCTGATAGAAGCTGGTCTGTCGCTTTGGCATACAGACCCTCAAGATCCCCTGTCCAGAGGAGGTTTAGGCTGGATATTAGGAAACATTTCTTCCACAAAAGGGTTGTCAGGCCCTGCACAGGCTGTCTAGGGAAGTGGTGGAGTCCCTATCCCTGGAGGGATTTAAAAGCCGTGTAGATGTGGTCCTGACAGACATGGTTTAGTGGTAGCTTGCCAGTGCTGGGTTAACAATTGAACTTGCTAGTTTTAAAGGCCTTTTCCAACCAAACCAATTCTGTGATTCTATCTATATGTGAGATTCCTCTTTTTCTCTACAAATACACTTTGTCCTCACACACTTACACATCTCAGCTCCCAGCCTCTCCTGGAGGTAAAACCTTTTCCCTTTCAATATTACTGGAGAGACATGTGCAAAAGAAACATCATTGGGTGAGGCTTCCTAATGTGATGCTGAGAGACAGTAAATGAACAACACTGCACTAAAATATCTATGTCATAGAATAATAGAACCATAGAATGGTTTGAATTAGAAGGGATGTTAAAGATAGAATCATAGAATCATAGAATGGTAAGATTGGAAGGGACCTCAAGGATCATCCAGTTCCAAGCCCCTGCCATAGGCAGGGACACCTCCCACCAGAACAGATCACTCAAGGCCTCATCCAACCTGGCCTTGAGCATCTCCAGGGAGGGAGCAGCAACAGCCTCCTTGGGCAACCTGTGCCAGTGTCTCACCACCCTCACTGCAAACAACTTCCTCCTAACATCCACTTTCAATCTCCCCTCTGCCAGTCCAAACCCATTGCCCCTTGTCCTGTCATTACAAGCCCTTGTCAATAGTCCCTCCCCAGCCTTCCTGTAGCCCCCTTCAGATACTGGAAGGCTACTCTAAGGTCTCCTGGAAGCCTTCTCTTCTCCAGGCTGCAGACCCCCAACTCTTGTAGCCTGTCCTCATAGGAGAGCTGCTCCAGCCCTCTGATCATCTAGTTTCAACCCTCTGCCATGGGCAGGGACACCTTCCACTAGAACAGCTTACTCAAGGCCTTGTCCAACCTGGCCATGAACACCTCCAGGAAGGGGACATACAGAACTTCCCTGAGCAACCTATTCCAGAGTCTCACTACTCCTACAAACATCTCTAGGAAGGGGACATCCAGAACGTCCCTGGGCAACCTGTTCTAGATTCTCACCATCCTTGCTGTAAAAAAAATCTTCCTAATATCCAGTCTAAATCGACCTCCTCAAAATTAAATACCTTCCTTCTCATTCCATCACTATAAGCCCTTGTAAAAAGTTTCTTCTAGCTTTCTTGTAAGTCCCCTTCAGGTACTGAAAGGTTACTATAAGTTTTCCTCAGACTCTTCTCTTCGCCATATGCATTTGTAGTTGTACTTCTGGAGAGCCAACCCACCTCCCCAGAGGAGAGAAAAGCCATCCAGCATGCAACTCCTGGAAGCTTATTTTGACTGCCAAGCCAAATATGGAGATAGCCTTTAACTAGAAGTGTGAGTTCTGCAGCAGTGCAGAGCAGTAACAACAGCAGTGAATTTTTTCTGAAGGCTGAGCTCCCCTCACGTGCCTATGGTGAATGAAGCACAACTGTCAAACTTAGTCTGCAACCAGCAGACAGATTGCATCATCTTCAATATCTACACCAAAGCTTTACATGGCACTAAGTGCCTCATCCAGCCTCCTCTTAAGCACCTCCAGGGATGCTGACTCCACCACATCCCTGGGCAGCCCATTCCAATGCCAATCACTCTTGCTGTGAAGAACTTCTTCCTAACATCCAGCCTAAACCTGCCATGGTGTAGCTTGAGGCTATGTCCTTTTATTCTGTCACTGGGTGCCTGGCAGAAGAGATCAACCCCACCTGGCTATAACTTCTTTTCAGGTAGTTGTAGAGAGCAATAAGAATCATAGAATCATAGAATGGTTTAGGTTGGAAGAGTCCTCAAAGATCATCTATTTCCAACCCCTCACACACCATAGGCAGGGACACTAGAACAGGTCTCCCCCAGCTCTCTCAGCCTCTCCTCACAGGGCTGTGCTCCAGCTCCCTCATTAGCCTTGGTGCCCTTCTCTGGACACATTCCAGCACCTCAACATCTTTCTTAAATTGAGTGGCCCAGAACTGGACAGAGGACTCCAAGTGTGGTTTAACCAACAGTGAGTACAGAGGCACAAGGACTTCCCTGGTCCTGCTGGCCACACTGTTCCTGATCCAGGCAGGATGCCATTGTCTTGCTTGGCCACCTGGGCACACTGCTGGCTCATGTTCAGTCATGATGTTCATGCTAATTTGGTTTTAGGCTCAGAAGAGCCTGAGATGTTCCTCTCTCCACCTTTTAAGCTTACTGTGGTGATGATAAGAAAAAAAAAAAACCCAGTTTGTAGTTAATGCCTGTCATGGTTTGTGTTTGGGAAGATCTGTAACACATATCATGCAGGGAACCCCAGCTGCTCTAGTACACCCAATTATGGTATTCCTCATTTGCTGCAGCATTTATTTATTTAAAACTGCCTTCTTTGCACATTTATCCTTAAAGATATTTGTCCTTACAGTCATTTTTTCTTACAGAACTATCTGCAAACACCAACACATCAACGTAAAAGCTCTCTGCTAAGACAATACTTCCACCTGATTATATTTTAAAGGCTTTAGACCTTCCTGCAAGGTATATAGAAATGATACTTACTTACAGCCAAGTTCCAAAATCACATAGCGTAGCACATTGTCCCATCACAAATGCACTGCTTTTGTTATAGGAAGAATAATAGTAGAATTACAGACTCATAGAATGGGTTTGGTTGGAGGACACATTTAAAGGTCATCTAATCCAATCTCCCTCCAGTAAGCACAGACACCTTCAACTAGATCAGGCTCCTCAGAGCCCCTGACAAGCACATCTGGAATAGCTTCCAGGTATGGGGCATCTACCACCTCTCTGGGCAACCTAGGCCAGTGTTCCACCAACTCAGCGTAAAAAATTACATCTAGTCTAATATTTTAATGGTTTATTAATTTCTTATTTGGTCTATTATTAATACATGGATGTAAGCCTGACCTGAAAAACTCTTTGTACTTTTGGGGTTTTCTAGTAGCAAAAGGTTAACATACTCCAGCATCAAAGAGTAAAACAATTTTAACAAGAACCTTCCTGGAACTCTTTCAAACTCAACTTTTTCTGATATGATGACAATGTGACTTGAAGATAGAATGTTCTCAAGATCTGCCAAACCTAGAAATAATTCCTCCATCAAATGCACATCTCTGGTTTGAAGCCTGAGGAACCAGACCTGCACTCCAGAAGTGCAAAGCTATCGGTTTCCAGTTCTGTGCCAAACACTGTCAGTACCTCCAGCTCCTTGCCAGAGCACATCACTATACACCAGGAAGAAAAGAAAACTAAGAGTGAGAATGAAATGGTTAAACCCTTGGCTGTAGATTCACAAGGTCAACACAGGCCAAGACACAATTATGAGATTAATTTCTCCCCACCTGCAAGAATTGGTCTGATTATTTAAATCAGACTAAAATAAAAACCCCAAACCCTCATTGTTTGCTTATTGCAACCCTTCTTAAAACTAGGGCAAGCCTGTTGCCTCCTAGGCAATCACACCCAGTTGTGAGCTGAGTTTATCTCAGCTTGGTGACATAAAATCATAGAACCATAGAATAGTAAGGTTGGAAGGGACCTCAAGGATCATCTATGGCAATGCTGAAGCATGGTGTCTTCTCCAGGAGCTGCCCCCATGCTAGTTTGCTCTTAGCTAACCCAAGTTAAAAGCTGAAGCACCTGACTCTGAACAATTCTTGCCAGTAAAGTCTTGTGTAAGCATAACAAACAATTGTCTCCCTAATAGAAGCAAGGCCTTCTCAACCAACAGAGCCAACAAGTTAATCAAGTTTCCTACCAAACAGGAAGCTGTGGGACTGTGGCAGGAGGAGCAAATCTGTGTTTTGGCTAGAGAAAGAGGAGAGGGGAATAGTACAAATTAACCACCAGGGTTATTTTGTTCATTTGACAGGAAAGTAGCCTGCAAATATACCAGCTTAGTCTGATAAGACTGGCAATAAAATGAAAGTTAGCTGCAAGAGCCTCAGAAAAGGGAAGGGTAAAGCCATTCCATGCATGAAGACCATCATAATTAAAGAGGAGTCCTTCTATTTATGTTTCTTATGATTGCCTCCACAGTACTTGCTATTAGCACTAATTACAGCTGCAGCAATACTTACACTGCAGCAGAGTTTGGTCATTCTGCCCTGGAGCAGGATCCCACTGTGTTGTTCAAATGTGGAACAAAGTAAGTATCCCCAGCCCTAAAAAAAGGTTTGCAGCATAGCACATCCTGTTGCAGAGAGAATAAATTCACTGCCTGCTCCATTCTCATGTGTATCAGCCAGTTTCCACTTTCAGGGACCTGTTTTCCTGTCATCTGATGAGCAGTTAGACCAGTGCATCTCACAATGGTGGCAACAGACCAAATCAAGAAGAGGGAAAATAAAACCAAAAACAAAACAATCCAAAGCAGACAAAAATGCAATCATGTCATTACTGCAGAACATATGACCACATTTTGCTTCTAGCTACCAAGCAGTGATCTGGGATGTGTGTATTCATCTGAAAATAAGCCCAACCACTCTTTGAGATATATACAAAATGGATGATTCATGACTATTGTGACACTGGAATTGCTCAACAAAGAAACAGAGGAAAGCTGTTGATTGCCAGGCACCTCAAGAAAGACCATAGATACAGAGAAAATTCATCTTATGGTCACTGTGGATGTGCAAGTTTCCATCTGCAGGCTAACAGGCAGGCCTTGTGAAAAGGAATGATGAGAAGGAAACTTCAGTGTGAGTTCAAAATAGCTGGGAAAAGTTGCACATCGTAGAATCATAGAATCATGAATAGTAAGGTTGGAAGGGACCTCAAGAATCATCCAGTTCCAAGCCCCTGCCATAGGCAGGGACACCTCCCACCAGAACAGGTCACTCAAGGCCTCATCCAACCTGGCCTTGAACACCTCCAGGGAGGGAGCAGCCACAACCTCCCTGGGAAACCTGTGCCAGTGCCTCACCACCCTCACTGCAAACAACTTCCTCCTAACATCCACTTTCAATCTCCCCTCTGCCAGTCCAAACCCATTGCCCCTTGTCCTGTCATTGCAAGACCTTGTCAATAGTCCCTCCCCAGCCTTCCTGTAGGCCCCCTTCAGATACTGGAAGGCTACTCTAAGGTCTCCTGGAAGCCTTCTCTTCTCCAGGCTGCAGAGCCCAAACTCTCTCAGTCTGTCCTCGTAGCAGAGCAGCTGCAGCCCTCTGAGCATCTTTGTGCCCTCCTCTGAACCCGCTCCAACACTTGTATCAATTCTAAAAGGGTAGAAGTCATTGAGTCACACCAGCTGAGACGATTGAATAGGTCAACAACCAGCACCAAAAGGTTCTTAATGGCCAATACACCATTTATAGCCTAAATCCTTTGAAACAGTGAAGTCCTGAAGGCAGAAGAGGCCACAGAGAAAACGCATAGATCATATCCTAGTTATGGCCTTTCTGTTCCTTGGGGCTTACCTCCCCTCAAAGAAAGCAGTCTTATTGAACCCTCAGCACACTGGGCAACTTGAAACTCTAAGTATTTGTTGGATCAAAGTATACATTACTTCAAAAGCATAAAATGCTTAGATATTGAAGGTAATAAATCTTTCTCTGTAGAATACATGCATATATAATTTATATGATAAGCTTAATACAGAGATTTTTAGCTTGGCTTCCAACAGACATGAGATGTAGGCAATTATGTTCCCTAAGAGTGAGTCTGTCTGTCCCTTCTCGGTCCCAAAGAAAATAAATTTTGAGACCACCAGCCAATTTCAACCAGTTTTGGCAGAGGGAGAGAGATTTTGTGGGTATTAAGTTCCCATACGCTTTGTGATAGTAGGTGGCCAGGTAGGAGTGGCAGACTCATTAGTGCATGCCTTGGAAGGAACAGCATCAGTATAGATAAAACCCTTTCTTAGACCTTGGAGAACCCAGAAAGACCTCATGAATGGCCAAGCAGGCATCAGGAAGCGACAGCTCGAGTCAAGATTTGCATTTCATAAGACATCAGTAAAGCAAAGCACGAGAACTGTTGAGAAAAGAACGCTCTGGGGAGACCTTAGAGCAGACTTCCAGTACCTGAAGGGAGCTACGAGAAAGCTGGGAAGGGACTTCTTGCAAGGGTAATAATAGGAAGAAATTGAATGGACTGAAGCTGGAGGATGTTAGATTTAGACTGGATAGAAGAAATTCTTTACAGTCATAGAATCATAGAACGGTTTAGGTTGGAAGGGACCTCAAGGATTATCTAGTTCCAACCCCCTGCCATAGGCAGGGACACCTCCCACTATTCCACAGTTGGGGTAGTGAGACACTGGAACAGGTTGTCCAGGGAGATTGTAGATGCCCCTCTCCCTGGAGCTCTTCAAGCCAGGCTGGATGAGGCCCTGAGCAGTCTGGTCTAGCGGAAGGTGTCCCTGCCTATGGCCAGAGGGTCAGAACCAGATCTTTCAGGTCCCTTCCAACCCAAATCATTCTATGAATCTGCTTGTGGAACCACCCATTTATCCTTTACTTTTTGTCCTGATGGCTGCCTCGTTGCCTTCTGAGCACCTTCAGATGGCCATCCTCCACTTAATGCCTTTGTTTCTGTCCATTCAATGCAAGCCCCATTGCATTTTTGTGCCTTAACTCTCCACTCAGAACTGTCAGGCTATCTCCTAACATATGGAAACAATCCATTTTCTTTGTCATCGTTTGGATCTGAAACTCGGGTACTCTGAAATGTAACTGTACATGAATTTCCCTGAACTAATTACATAATATTTATCCTATTTTCTTTAAAGCAATACTTGCTAGCTAAGAAATGAAGAACTGCATTGCTTATAATAAACTCTGCATGCTACACTGTAATCTAAACTCTACAGTTATATATGGTGAAGAACTAAAAGGTTTTGAGTTATTCCCCTTGGCAAACATTTTTTTTTTAAGGATTGCTTAAATAAGCAGTACAGAAACCAGATGTCATTTGGTAAGAGTATCTGAATGACCAAAAAATTTGCTGTCTGGGTATTTTTTTTATTTTTTTTAACTTTTTTTTTTTAAAAAAAAAAAAAAACACTTTATAAAAACATGAGAAATTCTTTGGATTTATATCATATTTAGCAGCTGTGAAACAGTGCAAACATCTGTTTGTACCTATAGGGAGCTGACCCATGGGGTCCTCATCTCTTAATCACCAAGCAACAAGCTAGTCTCATATACATGGTTTATTGTTTTCTTTTCAGCTGCCTCCTGCACTTCAAAGTTTTTATACCCTCATGTTCTATCATCACGGCACGAGGAACAGTCCATTCATTAACAGCCCAGGTCAGTGCCACAGCTGATCAAAACTGCCATAAAGCACTGTGCCCTCAAACAGATCCAGGAGAGATTTTCAGGATGTAATGAAAAAATTGCTGCTTTCCTTTTTTACCACCCCCACCCCCCCATTAGTGGTTGTTCATTTGCTCTTGTGGGTCCGTTGTTGTTGTTGATGATGATGATGATG
>VWYK01071246.1:0-22942 GCA_013399775.1 Semnornis frantzii | reverse complement strand
TTTTTTTTTTTGTACATTCCTTGTGTATTTGAAAGCTTTGGCTGTCTTCTAGGGTTCAGGGTAGATGATGTCATACAGCTGGCCCAGAGAAAAGCAGGCCTTTTAAAAACAGGGCTCTGTGTGTAAGGATGCTCCTCAATCAATTATCTGCACTAAGAGCACACTACAAATGAGCAAAAGCAGTTCAGCAAACGTATGTTCAAGTGCAGTGTAAGTCCTTAATCTTGTACAAACTCTGATAAGCAGAGGTAAGATGATAAATTTTTCACAGTACGTTCTGTAGCCTAATGCAAATCTAAGGTGTCTGTGCGACTATGAATTGTGAACTGAAATCTATTTATTGTGGACCAATGCTCTTAGTCTCCATCAAAGTGACATGGCAAAGATAAATCATAGAAGCTGTCTGCCAACTTCTTGTTTACTTGCTGCAGGGCAAACTTTCCTGTTCATCATTATCCTGTATTTATCATGTTTTTTCCTGATGCCTTGTGTGCTTCTGGCGCCAAACCGTGATCGTTACAGTGATAATATTTTTGAAGTCCTGGCTGAAAATAATATTAGTGTGGAGTAGTTGGACAAATGCAAACATGTGAACTGAAAAGCTGCTTTCATTTCTTCCCCTCCCCCCATCATTATGTGTGATACAAAATGTGAAGAAAGAAAAATGTGAGTGTAATTATTTTGTCATAAAGAGTATTTTAGCAAAAATTGAATGAATAACATCAAGCTTTAAAGCCCAAACTTTTCCCATCCCAGCCAGCATGTGAGTGAACGCTGTGAATAGCAATAAATAAGCTGATTTATTGATGGAAGGTCTTCATAATGTCTTTCAGGGCAAATAATTGTTTAAAATATGATACAAACCCACACTGAAGTCCCAATAAAGATAAACAATATTTGAAAATAACCTGCAGAAGTTGTTTTGGGCAGCAGAAATTGCTTACAGTGGCCATGACCTTTTCAAGAATGGAGCTATTTGAAATGGTGTTGCCTCTTCTCCCTGTCCCAAGCTGTTAGTAATTGTGAAGAACTTTAAGTAGGTGGGGGAAAATCCACTGTATTACCTTTCCTGAAATCCCATTGCTGTTTTGATACACAGATAAAACCCCTTTCCACCCTGACAGCCCAAGGGAAATTTGCTATTCATTGGTATAGAGAGTAATGAAGTATCTTTTCATGCTGGATTTCTTAGTTTAGGAGACATTCTGTTTGCAGTAATAACGTGGGAAAGGAAGCAATCTCAAGTGGAGGTACTGGGCTCCAAGCAGAGGCAGACCTACTCTGCCTAGGAATGGTTTTTCAAATTATTAGGAATGGTTTTAAAGTTCCACAGGAAAAAAAAAAAATTAAAAAAGTTGTAAAGAGCAGTTTGAGCTTACCAGAGTATTAAGGCACTGAATTAATTCTGTTGTTTATTCTAATACAAGCAACTGTTTCATAAAGCAAAACAGATTAAGTCAATTCAAATAGAATAAACTCTATCCAGGCAGCTCCCTGCACTGTTTAATTTTCTTAAGCACTTGGTTAACAAGTATTAGTATTATCTCTTGTCAGTTCAAAGCACTTAAATCCTTTATTGTTTCCTTTGTTTCAAAATGGTTTGAAGGAAGGCAGGAACGGTGTTTAAAAGCCAAGGGTTGACCCGAGCTTTTGTTTGCAGTTCTACCCGTGGGTTTGCTCTACAAGATACATTTGCTGAGCTTCTCTTTCTGCCCTTCCCAACTGCAGGATGGATCCAATCGTCTGCACTGCTGGAGACTTGGTTTGCTTCTGTTTACACAACAGCGATAGCCTCGAGTAGGCAGTTCTGTGGCAGTGCCAGTGTATCCCTAAAATGCTACAGTGAAAATTATAGATTGCTTTGATCAAGCTTTCTCAGAAGGATAGAGAGAAAACTTGATCCTCAGTGCCAGGCTAGCAGCAGTTCTTGTCAGAATTAGGCTGGTATGGCCCCAAAGACTGGCAGTGAGAAGGTGGCCTTCTGTGTGATGAGCACCCTAGTTCTCTGAGGCTGCATACCATACTAAGCAGGCAAGATGATGAGTTTCAGATGCTACTCTGTCATTAGAATACTTCCTGAGGTGCCGCTCCTCTCTGACATCTCCAGGACATGGCAAGCTGTGTCTGAGTGTCCCAGTGCAGCGCTTGGCTGGCGTGGTGGCTGCCTGTGTGTTGTGTTTGCTAGCCACTGGGGCTGGGATGGCAGTGGTGCTGTGGTGCTGTGATTCATTCCCTCTTGCGAGGTGCATTGTGGACTGGTGTAAAATGATCTTCCTCACTCTGCCCTGACCTATTTCATGGCTTCCTCTGGTGACTGTCCATCTGGCCTGAAATCTTCTGTGGTTGTTGGAAGAAAGCCAATTCACACTTGTTATCTATTGAGTAAGACTAGGAGCAGCTGAGGGTGTGATCCCTTTTGCAATGCCAAAGCGTAGCCTAACCTCTCACCGTTCATGAGCTCTCCTCCTTTTCCCTGCACCTCTGTGGACTGTATAGTAGCAAATTCTCTTGCTGTTACTCTCTTTTACAGCAAAGATCAGGTCCTTCCTTAACTGAGAAAGCTCGATTGCTGCTTTCTTACTGTTTTCCTCTCTGAACTTCCACCCAGGTACATGCCAAAATGGATTTTCTTTTTCCATAAGTGCTATAAACATCTGGCCTGATGGACATTAGCAGTCCCCAGGACCTCAGGATGAATCGTATGAAATCATCCTATGAAGTTTACCACAGCTCAGTTCTTCTGGTTTTGCCACTGTAGCTATAGAGTCAATATGGAGGCAACATTCAGATAAATCAGCACATGAAAGAATGATAAATAGTGGTTCATTGAATCAGAACTAAGGTTTAAATGCACCAAATGTAAAGCAGTTCTCACAGAGATAAGGAGGGTGAGCTTACTTCAAATGAAAAATTACCCTGGAAGGCAGCAGCTACCAGGACCTGAGGGTAACAGTGTGCAAACAACAGAACATGTGCTCTCTGTGTGGGGCTGTAACCAAACAAGGTGAGATTCTCTGCAGGGGCAATGAGTAAGGGAGCAGTAAATAGGAGCAAGGAAATTCATCTCTTCACAGGACTAGAGAGAATGGAGATGCTGGTATGTGGCTCTGAGTTTCCAGCAATGCCTTTTCAATGTTGTAACATGCAACTGATGGTATAAAAAAAGAAGACCTGATGCTCTTGAAGGCAGATCAAAATTCATTGTAATAAGAGAGGGATCAGACTATGTATCATGTGAAAATCAAGGAAAAAAGACAAATGACAGAATATATATATAAAAAAATGTAACAGAAGGAAAACAAATAAAAACTAAACCACCCCTCCATTCATCACCAAAGTCTTCCACTCTGGTGCTGCCCTGCAGCTGGAAGCTGAAGTCTGAGAAGTTTGTCTTGGAATTAGGTTTTTTTCTTTGGGTTTGGTCTGGATTTTTTCCCCCTCTCCATTGCAATGTGATAATCAAGCACTGGAGTGAATTACCAGGGAAGCTGTAATTCTTTCTCACTGTGTTCTCACTGTTGTTATAAATCTTCCACAGATGCAGACAGTCTTGATGTGGTTTAGCAAATGAACATTACTGGATCCAGTGCAGGAGCAACTGTGTGAAAGAACTAAAGGCTTTGGCTTTAGTAAACAAGCTCAGGGTGATGAACTACTATGCCTTCCCCATTTCTCTGGGCCTCACAAACTTTTCAGTCAAGTCCACTTTGTGCTCTGCCCTACACCATGTGTGGTTCAGGTGGTTTTTAGAGTAAAGGCTGATTAAAGGAATCTATCAGCTCTCTAAATGGTTTGGGGGGTTTATGCTGCCTTTTTGCTTGTAGTAAGTGACTGGAATGATAAAGTGAACTACATATACATTTTCCATATCCCTATTTGTTTGACTGGGCAACAGATATTCTGATGATTAAACAGGACTGCCCTGCTTGCTATGGTGCAGAGTAACTTCATGTACTGGCTGCTGCTGGAGCTTTTGCACAGCCTGTATGTACAGATACACCCACATCTCTGTGCATGAAAATGAAATGTCTGTAAAGATAGGGAGAGGTTTTTTAAAAAAACAAACAGAATGAGTTCTGGCAGACTTTAGGGGGAAGGGTAATTATTAAACCATTTGCCTGACTTTTTAGTTTGACTATGAAGTTGAAATCTAGGTAACATTAACAGTACTTTGTACACATCTAAAGCATTGCTGTGGATGCCGCTTGTCTCAATGATTAAGTGCAGTTTCTGAAGTCCTGCTGTGCTGTCCTCTGTCGTTGGAGACAACAGTTCCTCGGGACACAAGATATTTGCTGTTTGATCTTTTACACCAGGCTTTGAGCGGGGCATGTTGGGCAGGTCATAAAAACCATGGGCTTAGGTCTTTTATTTCAGTTGATTTTATGCACCAATGATCCCCATCGCTGTTGTCCTTTCAGGTTTGGGTTTATATATTAATCTTAAAGCAAAATTCCTGTTAAACCAACAGGTTTCAAGGACAGCAGCGAGTGTGTTTTGCAGCTGAGCAATGCTTTACAAGTTCACTCATAGCTTTGTGAACCCTCTGGTGGCTGTGAGGCAGGCGTTGTGGATTTGATGGCTGTGTGGCAAGCGTTGTGGACTAGATCCTTGGCTGGTGTAAATAACTTTCACCCTTACTGCATCATTGTTCTGAATGGAACTATGATACTTTGTGACAGCTGAGGATCCAACCTCCCTCTGTAAATTCTAGAACCTGAGAAATTTTATACAGCTCTTAGTCTGAAAATTCTTCTAAATTATATCAAACCTGCTTCCTGTAACTCTTCCGAAGTGCTGTTATGAACTGCTTGCTAACTACCCTATGCTTAAAGTGAGTGGTCTGATGATCATTAACGTGGCTCTTTAATAAGAGGAGTCCTTTGAGTGTGTCCTTCCCAAGTCCCTTTCCTCACTGAACTGTGTATTGCAAACTGAGCCACCTTTAGAGCAGAGACACAAAAACTCTAATAAATCCTTATTCGCCATGGCTGAATTTCTGATACTCTGGAGATATGCTGCATGAAAAGGCCCATAATTTCTAGTTTATTAGTTCTCTTTTGCTGCTGCTGTAGTGCTTGTTTGGTCCTGGTTTGCTTGAGTATGCAAAAAGGGAACATGAAAATGACATTTATTGGAAATCTGTTGACTGACTTGATAACATTTGAATTCCAGCACACCAAAGCATTTTCTGGTCCGTGCACGAAGTTGATAGGTTGGCCTGAGTTCTGCTATTTTTGACCAAAAAAGAGGAGCTTTTCCTGCTGAAAATTATAGAGAAAACAGTTATTCTGAATTTGGATAGCAAACTAAGACGTTTTTTTCAGTGAACACAAAGTGAATATTTATGGACAATCTCCTATCGTTCAGCTAGAAATTTGTGAACAGCTTGCAAATGCAGATAGGAGGAAGTCCTGCAACTCCAGCTTTTTATTCAGCAATCTGGCCAGGGGCAGAACTTTTATTATTATTATTTTTTTAGAACTTAATTTCCATCATATGCATCACTGGGCATCACCCCCAAATTGCTATTTTTCCGAACGAGTCCTTGAGGATCAAACCTACCAAATTCCATCACCAAAACAGAAGTAGCTTTGACCATCTGACAAAGCCAGGGTACATCCAGCAGAGCAGACTTCTTCTACATTCAGCTAGCCCTAGGAAATTTATCTTAATGGCTTCTGGTTAAAGCATAAACAAAGATCTTTCTCTTTTTTTCTTCTCACTAACCTAATGAGGAAACTTAACTGTGGCTATTGCTGCTGTGGCTGCATAGCTACTGGTTCATTACTACAAGAGAGGTTTTCTAGCAGATCACTTTATTGCAGTTAACTTGAGATTTGTAGGGACAATTTTCCAGAATTTGTAGGATTTCTGTATGCTGCTTCACAGAAAATTGTTTCAGTGTCTGCAGCACCCATTGCTTATAGCTGTTGTATTTGTCAGAGTTGCAGATAGCATTGGTTCTTCATTTAGGGTCATAAAAATAACTGGATACTTCTTTACTGATTTACACTGTGACCAGATATATCAGCTTTTCATAAATAGGCCCATTCAGAGGGTGTTTCTACTTGCTTTGGTTGGGTTTTGAATGTTTTGTTGGACACAAGGATATTATTTTCTCAAGCATTGATAAACCCTCATAGAAAGAGTTTCAGTCTCCTTAACTTGATTCCCTTTGTGCGAAAGGGTTAAATATTTGTTGGTATAGCAAAAAGGAGCTGGCATGACTCTAAAGTTCAGTGGTTCTGTTGATTAGCTGAGAGATAAGGAGACATCCATCCCTGTGTCTGTCCTGTCCAACACTTTCTTTACATTAGACATTCAGTGGAGCAACACAAAGTTGTGTTTCCCTGGCGAATAATCAGATACCCAAACCAGTGGTCTATAAATCCTTTTTCTCCTTTTCTTGGCTCGATGGATATTTAATTCATCCCTGTGAAGCACTTTAGCTTTGGTAGAAAAGATTTACACCTTTGCATTTCCTACCTCAGCCTGTCCTGTATCTGGAGGTTTAAACACCTCCCATGCCAAGCTTAAATAAGACAAAGGATGGAGCTGAGCTCGTCCACCAAATGTTCTATCACTGATTTAATGCTAGCAGTAGGAGGGCTAGGAAGAGAAGACAGAGCAGTATCCTCACCATCTCTTTTTCTGGCACCTTGGCCACTAGGTGCACTTGCAAATCAGGTCCTAGAGAAGCAGCAGAGGCGAGGGAGGTTTTAAGTAGTGTCACTCTCCCTGTCCCCTAGATGAGAGAAGTGATTTCACTAAGCCATTTCTTTTGGCTAGCAATTAAACAGCTCTTTAAGGGTCAGCATGAGGCTTTATGTTCTTTAATGATGGAAATGGACAATACAGGCAGTAGGGAACATGCAATATGTAACTTGGGTTCTAGAAAATAAAGCAGGAGCTTTATCTCCAATACTGCCATAAGCAGTCTAAGGAGCTCCAATTCCCATATATTTGTGTGTAAACCTTTTCTAAACAGTGGCAGCTTGTATCTCTTGATGAATGTTTCCAGTTACACACACTTCTGCAGGCTGCTTTGCAGAGAGCTTTGGTTCAGAACTGAATCAGAGATAAACATCCATTCCTGGTGTTTGCAGTGCTCTAATTTCCCTGCTGAAGGCAAGAAAACAAATGATACCAGAGCCCTGGAGCTCAGCTGCGAGGTGTTAGCAAAGAATCTCACTGGAAGGTCTTTTAAATTTGTGGTATCCTTATGCTTTGTATGCTGGCTTCTAGTACCAGGTCATTAGGATATCTGGGTTGTTTTTCTGTCTCTGGTATGATCTCACATCAGGCATTATATAAAACAATGCTCAAAAAGCCTGAGCTGTAGTATTTTTATGACATACTCCTCTGTAGATGGTTGTATAAAAAGCTGTGTTACGTAAATGTGCAGACATTCACATGAAGGTGGGTGGTTGTCATCCACATGTCCTCTGCTACAGGAGAATACTACTCTTCATCTGTGTTTACCTACCCAGAGCACCTTCATAAGATCTCTCTGGAAGACCTGTTCTGAAAAATATTAGAAATTAGCATAGAATCATTCAGCTTGGAAAAGACCCTTGAGAGCATCAGGTCCAACTACTAACCCCACTCTATCCAGTTCACCACTAAACCACATTGCTAAGCCCCACATCTAAATGACCTTTAAACACATCCAGGGATGGTGACTCAGCCACCTCCCTGGGCAGACTATTCCGGTGCTGCACCACTCTTGCAGTGAAAAATTTTTTCCTAGTGTCCATCCTAAATCTCCCCTGGTGCAGTTGAGCACTTTGCTGCAGGTTATATTTCCTTTTTCACTCTTTCACTTAAAAATTGATTCCTAATGTCCAGTCCAAACCTCCCCTGGTGCAGCTTGAGGTGCAGTTCTATCATTAATGACCTCTGAGAAGAGACCAGCACCTACCCCTCTCTATTGTCCTTGCAGACAGTTGTAGAGGGCAATAAAGTCTCCTCTCTGCATCCTCTTCCTCAAACTAAACAGTCCCAGTTGCCTCAGCCACCCTTCATCAGACTCATTCTCCAGGCCCTTCACCAGCTTAGTAGCTTTTCTTCACACCTGCTCCAGCCCCTCAATCAGCTGCACAAAATGTCTCTTGAGCACACACTGCTCTCCGTTTGGAGGTGAGCAGGGAGGGTTTAATTATTCATTGGAATAAAAGAAACAGATCAATATTTTCTTGAAACCCATCTGAAATCAAAATTGTTTGTTTGATTGATGGATTTTTTTTTTAAATGAAATTACTGAGGGTTGCCTAGTCATGCAAATCCCTCTGTATTAAATGCTGCAGCACTTTGTTAGAAGTCAAGAGACTTTGAAAGTGAATAATAACTTAGGCTAGAGCCCATTGGTGAAGCATCACAGCAAGTCACTTCTCTGTTTTCTGCAGCCTTGTGAAAATATTCATGACCGGGTCCCCAGTCTTCCTTACATTAATTTGCTTTATTCTTGCAGACTACACAATCCTTTATTTTTGTCATCCTGTTTTTCAGAAGCATCTTTCTGACCTCCTGAATTCTGCAGGCGGCTCCTACATGTAAATGAAATGGTAATCACTGAACTGTTTATTGCCTAACAACTGAGAAACAGTTACATCTGATAGGGGGTCAAGTCGCGCTTGGTATTTAAAGCCTCCCTTTGTGCCTTTGTCTGCGGCAAAGCAGCGCACACTCCACTGAAGGATGCTTCAAGGTTACTTCGGAGTGGTTTTGGCACGTTTGTGTTTAGTTCTGGGTTTTCCATTCGTGTAATGAGTCACCCCTACGGTTTTCAGTGAACTTGGAGAAAATAGCATCCTGTTCTGTCTTGTTCCCCAGTTTGATACATTACTCTATTAAAGCCACAAAGAGATACAGTTCTGTCAAAATCTGCTTTGCTCTACAAAAACAGACCCTGACCCAGAGGTATCACAGTCATAAAAAGATCTTGAAAGAGGCTGCAGCACATTTATCTCTCTGGCTGGGCTCAGAAGGAACACCAGATTTTCCAGCATCTTCTCCTTTCTTTTCACACGAGTGATGCCTGAAAGCTGGGAATTTTGGTGCCTTCACTTACAATGACAGAGTTTGGGGTTTGCTTTTTTTTTTTTTTTTTTTTTCTAAATACCAAGAATAGAAGACAACCAACAGGATGAGGTGAGGAAATATACTGTACAGAGAAATAGTATCTGCCAAAGAAGTGCTGATTTGCTTTCTCAGAAATGTTTATCAGGTGAAGACCTGGGGGTCTGGGTTGATGAAAAGCTCAACATGAGCCTGCAGTGTGAGTGCAGCCCAGACAGCAACCGAGTGCTGGGCTGCAGCAAGAGCAGTGTGGGCAGCAGGGCAAGGGAGGGGATTCTGCCCCTTTACTCAGCTCTCATCAGACCCCATATGGAGTATTGTGTGCAGTTCTGGAGCCCCCAGCACAGGAAGGACATTGAAGTGTTGGAGCCAGTCCGGAGGAGGCCACGAAGATGCTCATAGGGCTGCAGCAGCTCTGCTATGAGGACAGGCGGAGAGAGTTGGGGCTCTGCAGCCTGGAGAAGAGAAGGCTTCCAGAAAACCTTATAGGAGCCTTCCAGTATCTGAAGGGGGATACAGGAAGGCTGGGAGGGATTATTTACAAGGTCTTACAATGACAGGACAAGGGACAATGGGTTTAAACTGGCAGAGAGGAGACTTAAACTGGATGTTAGGAAGAAGTTCTTTATGATGAGGGTGGTGAGACACTGGCACAGGCTGCCCAGGGAGGTTGTGGCTGCTCCCTCCCTGCAGGTGTTCAAGGCCAGGTTGGATGAGGCCTTGAGTGACCTGTACTAGTGGGAGGTGTCTCTGCCTATGGCAGGGGGTTGGAACTAGATGATCTTTGGGGTCCCTTCCAACCTTACCATTCTATGAAAATACTGACATCTGCCTGCTAAGAAATGGGGTTCGTGCTATGTGTAGCCACCCAAATTTGGTGGTCCCTGTACTAACACCATGACTGGTGTTCATCTTGGAAGACTGGCAAGGGAAACACTGATGGGTTTAATGTAAATGATGTCTTACATAAAGACTGCTAGAATCCTGACCTCCCCAGCTCTCATAATTTAAAAATCAAGATCTAAGGCACATGAATAATGAAATACTATCATTTGATCAGGAATTATGCTGCAAAAAAAAAAAATAGTGGGTGAAGTTCTAGGATTCATGTGTTTTGCTGGGATTCAGAATATCTAATGCCCTTTATTTCTGACACAGCCTATACTTGAAAGGCATAAATTAAGACAACTGTCTGAAGGCGTCTTAAGAAAATAGTTGTTTCTGGGTATGACATAATGTTAGGGCTTGGAAGGGACCTCAAAAGATCATCCAGTCCAACTCCCCCTGCCAGGATCACCTGGAGTAGGTCACACAGGAATGCATCCAGACGATGTTTTGAATGCCTCCAGAGAAGGAGACTGCACAGCCCTCTGGGCAGCCTGTTTCCAGGTGTTTCTTTTCTATCCATGGTACCCTTGATACCTTGTCTGAAGGCTCTCTTTATTATCTTCTCTCTCTCTCCCTCCCGCTCTCTCTCTCTCTCCTCACTGAGGAGTTTCGAAGTTTGTGGGGTTTTTACTTGCTTGGTTGGTGGGTTTTTAGCTCCTGACCTCTGCTGATCTTTCCAGTCCTCCTTTCATTTCAAAGCAGCTGCTCTTTCCAGTCCAATTAAACTGAGAATAAAACCAGCTCCTGTGACTTTTTGAAGAGCTAAAGGTTTAGCAACTGACAGGCCACCTTAATTTGTAGTTCAAGGGTGAATGAATATACCATAAGTACATTTGAACTTCATTTTTTCCTCACAGAGCAGTGGTGACAAGAGATGTGCTATAACTCAGGCTGAGGCTAAACACATGAAGTACCTGGAGGAAATACTTGCAAATATCTCTTGTATCCAGTCAGCTTTAAAACTGAGTCATTCAGGGCACATGGAGCCCCAGACTGACTGGCACTCATCTTTTAGTCTTTGCCTCCAAGTAGCTTGAATTCTCCTAGTCTGGTTTCCTTTAAGCTGCAGCTCTTAATGTTCTCCCTGAATGATATGTATCACATTTTCCTTATCTGCTTGAGGTGCTCTCTAGATGAAGTTTTCTACTCAAGGCTTCTGTGTTGTGTGGATATTTTTTCCCCTCCCTGCCATCTGTACCCTTAAAAAGACCAAATGTTTCTGTAATAATTCATTCTTTTAAATTATTAATTCTTCTAAAAGATTAATGTAAAGGCAGTGTGTGTTTGTCTCTGCATCTGCTTTCTGTATTTCTCAGTGTGTGTGTATATATATATAAAAGTATATACACATTTTAAAAGAGATGGCTGAGGTGTACTAGCAACACCATGCACAGAAGGAAAGTAAATCAAGCAGCTTCCCTGCTTGCTTTCTGTTCCCAGACTACTGTTTGTGTAGGAAGGCTCAGCTGGTTATGTGGCACCAAGGCATCACTCTGTAGGTGCTTGTTCTTTGGTAACTGATGGGCACAACTGCAGCTGGCTCTTTCAAACCATCCTCTATGATTTCAGTTGGAAGGGACCTCCAAAAGTTACCCAGTCCAACATGCCAGCAGTGAGCAGGGACATCTTCCACTAGAGCCCTGTTGAGCCTGACCTTGAATATCTCCAAGGAAAGGGCCTCAATGCCCTCCCTGGACATCCTGTCCCAGTGTTCCAACATCCTCCTGGTGCAGAACTTGTTGCCAACATCCAATCTAAATCTCCTCTTTAATTTCAAGCCATTGGACCTCATCCTGTCTCTCCATGCCTTTGCAAACAGTAATTCTGCAGGCTTCTTATAGGCTCCCTTCAGGTAGTAGAAGGCTGCAGAGAGACCTAATGTTCTCCAGGCTGGACAACCCCAGCTCCATCAGCTTGTCCTTGTGAAAGGGGTGTGACTGTGCCTTTGGGGTTAACAACCAGGGAACAAAATTTGCTAATAATTTCTCTTTGTATAAATTATCAGAGGCCTCTCAGCCTAGTCAAGCACAGCTCAGTTCTCAATTTCGGGTGGTTTGGTTTTTCTGTTTTTGTTTCATTTCAGTATATCCAACAAAATAATTTCTGGGGAGCAGTACATGAATCTTCAACCACAGAGCTCAATTGACACAACCAAGCTCTTAGTAATCTGTGGTCCCTTTTAAACCTGGTGAACTGAAATTCTTAGAGGTATGGAAGTGTTACATTGCCTGTGGAGAAAAACAGCCAAGAAGGAATGAGCTGAAGAATACAGAAGATCTAATCTTGCTACACTGTCAGGCATACTATTTCACTTGATTTACCATATGCTTTTAAAAAATAAACCACATCTTGTCATAACTGTTGAGCACTAAAAAGATGCTGCCCGATTTCTTTATATTCAACAATTTTTAGAAATCTGAAATTGATTTCAGATTGGATGAAGCTGAAGTTGTTAGAAATTGTATGCAGTGCCCTGAGAACATCTCAGTAATGAGATGTCATAGCAGTAACAGTTTTTTGTTTGATATTCTGCTGGAGCTCATTGAAAAATTGCATTTTGCTTTGTCCTAGCTTTTTATTTGTACTTGGCTATTCTTTATCTTGTGGTTTGTGAATTCTTCAGGTTACCTGTGACATACATTCTCAGTTCCTCACACCAATTTACATTGAACTGCATTTCACATCATTTTTTACCGAAGCTGAACGTACTGTGCAATGTGAGATTTCCTGGGGAATGAGTCTCTACTTACTTCTGCATCACCTCCAAAGCTTGCAACAACTGCATTTCTATCCTTCTTTGTAGCATTTGTACAGGTAATGCAAGAACTGCTTCCAGAGGAGATTTCTGAGAGACTTTCATTAGAATAGCCTGGAGTCAATTACACTTTAACATTTTCCCCTTTCCTTTTTTTTTTTTTTTTTTTTTTTTTTAAAGCTGTCCATTAACTGTTTATTAATGAATGTAATAATAACAGTTTCAGGCAGTGATTATTACAGTGCAAAAATAATTGTTGCACAAGATGAGATTTATGAACACATTAAGGTGAACATCTCCACGATAAACACTAATTCTGACTGAGAACAGCTTTGAAATGAAGGCTGAACAGGTACTCTGTATTGATTAAAACAACCCTTGGAAGCTAAGTGATTTTCTTCAAAGCTTATTTCTTCGAGGAGAAGAATAATGACATTTCCAGTGATTGCAGGTGAAAGTAGATTAGAATGTCCTATTCTTAATTAGCTTTGCTGAGGATCAAACTTCATTTATGGCTTTAATTGCACTTATATTAATTAGTTGAAATAATATTATATTATAAAATGTTCTCCCATTTAGGTTACTAACTCAGCAAAATAATTTCTCCAACCAAACTTAGTTTAAAAAAAAAAATCAGCAAAAAGCTCTTTGTTTTAATGTGTCACCATCTGTCTAGCTAGGAGGGATTATAGAATCATAGAATGGTAAGGTTGGAAGGGACCTCAAGGATCATCTAGTTCCAACCCCTACCATAGGCAGGGACACCTCCCACTAGTACAGGTTACTGAAGGCCTCGTCCAACCTGGCCTTGGGGCATTCCTGTCAGGAGATGCCTCTTGAAAAAGACACAGGTGCATTTTCTTCTTAATTTTCTATTTAAGGATCTCGTCCACAATGGGTAAAGAAAGAATAAGAATGAATATGGTATATCTATAATAAAAAATAAAATTGACACCTTTTGGGTTTAGTTCATGTATTGACGTGATCCATACATTCGTAGAGTGATTTAGGTTGGTAGGGACCTTGAAGATCATCCAGTTCCAACCATCCTGCCACAGGCAGGGGCACCTTCCTCTACCCTCTGTTGCTCAAGACCTCATCCAGCTTGGCCTTAAACACCAGGGAGAGGGCGTCCACAGCCTCCCTGGGCAGCCTATTTCAGTGTTCCACCACCCTCATGGTGGAGAACTTGTTGGTAACATGCAATCTCAATCTGCTCTTCTCTCATTTGAGACCATTGCCCTCATCCTGTCACTGCAGCCCTTTGCAAACAGTCCCTCTGCAGCCTTCTTGTAGCCCCCTTCAGGTACTGGCAGGTTGCTCTCAGGTCTCCCTGGAGCCTTCTCTTCAGGTTGTTGGACTCCAGAATTTTTTTCTCTAGATTTTGGGCCACATTTGGTGTGTGCTCTTGGGAGCTCCAAAAGCTGGTTTGGGATGTAAATCTCTGATCAATTTCATTATACAATAGTAATAATCTGACTCAATGTTGTATTTTCTTTAAAAACAGGGAAGCAGGACAGGTCAGTCATACTGTGAAGGCTTCAAAAATGGCTTCTGTCTGTAATGAAGAGTCTTACACTTTGATATCATTGAAAGAGAAATACAAAATAGGCCTTTCTTTTTTTCCTCAAGGTAATAGAATGGGTCAGGCTGTCCTACCTAGCAGCTTAAAAAAAATTAAGTATTTATTTTAGGTTCTTTCTCCTTATGCATTGTCATTGACACTGTTTGAAAGAGGTTCCTGAGGAGCTGATACAAAGAAAGTAAAATACAACTCCCTTCACCCATTTAAAGCATTACAACATCTGCATTGTCATCCAATAGTAGGAAAGTACAATTTCACAAAGGCACAAAGTGAGAGCAGGTGTGCTTGTAATCAGATTTCCAGCTGAAAACTCTTAGCAAAATTACTTTGGGAATCAAAGTAACAAAAGCAGTAGAATTCCTGTGTTTGGAAAAATCTGCAGCGGTGAATGGGTCATTTTGAGGAAGCTTCAGTGAAAAGACTTAAGAGCATAAGAATAAATCTTATGAGGAGTGGTTGAAGGAGCTGAGGCTGTTTGGTTTGAAAAAGAGGAGGCTGAGGGGAGACTTCATCACTCTGCAGCTACCTGAAAGGACATTGTGGAAAGGTTAGTGCTGGTCTCCTCTCACAGGTAAATGGTGATAGAACAAGAAGGAATGGCCTCAAGCTCCCACTGAGTAGGTTTAGACTGGATATTAGAAAATTTTTTTCCCAGCAAGAATGGTCAGGAATTGGAATGGGCTGCCCAGGGAGGTGGTGGAGTCACCAGCCCTGGATGTGTTAAAAGTCATTTGGATGTGGTGCTTGGGAATATGGTTTAAGGGTGAACTGTGAGTAGGCATATGGGTTGGATTTGGTGATCCTGAGGGTCTTTTCCAATCGGAAAGTTTCTGTGATTGTGTGATAAATGGGCACTGGTGTTATGTTCTCTTAAGATGTTATTGAGGAGCAGCTGATGGAGAAATCCTCACAGCCACCTAATCTTTATTCATGACTTTTTTGAAACACAGTGTGCTGAACATAAAGGTCAGCTTCATCTACTTTGAAGTGATTGAAATTCAATTAAATCTGCTGTTATAATCAGAAGAACAGGATGTACTTTCCTCTTTCTGGAATTTTACCCTGTTTCCAGCAGAAAGATCTAAATGAGTTCTGTTGTCCCCTAATTTTTGAATCAAAATTCTTCACACGGTGATTCAAGAGGTTCAACTTCTGTGACCTGCAAAACAAATGTGAAGTGAGTTAGGACCACAGGAAATGAAGCTAGGTGGACTAATCTCCTTGTGGAGCAGAGCTAGGATGAACTGTCTTGGTTTATGATCAAAATTTTTCATCCCACATATTTCTTTCTTCTGAAAGAAAATAGTTGTAAGCGAACCAAAGCAGTTCAACAAAGAAAGTCTCTTGGTAGCAAAACCCTGTGAAAGGAATGTGAAATATTTTAGGGATAAGAGATGCTTTCTTGTGAGAAATTGGGCAGTTTGAAGATTGGAGATGAGATTTCAGGCTCAGCTGTGGCTAAATGAAGTAATATTTTGGTAATTGTTGCTGACATTTAAAACATTAATTAGGCACACATGACTCTGTTTAGACATTCCTGGGAAACTGATTACAGAAACAGCAAACCTTTATTAATTGGAGCACTCTGATAAGTAGAGACAAGTAAAGGTCAACGCTGTTTCTGGCAAAATGTTGCAAAAGTATTTATGAATATTCAAAAATCACATCATAGCTTTATTAACACTGGGGAGTTTTCTTTGCAGATGATGATAAAGTGAATTATCTGATAGTGGATGTGGTGTTTACAGGACTACTCAGCCTTGTAGCATACACAGCTCTTCTGTCAGAGGAAATGTTCGGTGACTATTTGTCTGTATTGCTGCATTATTTACTGCACACTATCCGGAATCATAGAATGGTAAGATTACAAGGGACCTCAAGGATCATCCAGTTCCAACCCCCTGCCATAGGCAGGGACACCTCCCAATAGAACAGGTCACTCAAGGCCTTGTCCAACCTGGCCTTGAACACCTGCAGGGAAGGAGCAGCCACAACCTCCCTGGGCAACCTGTGCCAGTGTCTCACCACTCTCACTGCAAACAACTTCCTCCTAACATCCAGTTTCAATCTCCCCTCTGCCAGTTTAAACCCACTGGAACAGAATTAACATAGGCTTAGTTTTTTTGTCTAATACACTTTCTTCAGATGCCAAGTGGAGCTATGGTTATTTAGGATGAGCACACAATCACAGAATAAGAGATGGAAGGGATTTCCAGAGGTCGTCACCTCCAATCCCCACCCATACCAAATCAGGGTCACCTAGGGCAGGCTGCACAGGAATGCATCCAGATGGGTTTTTAAAGTCTCCAAAGAAGGAGACTCCACAACTTCTCTGGGCAGCCTACTCCAGGGCTCCAGCACCCTCACACCAAAGAAGTTTCTCCTCACATTGAGGTGGCACCTCCTGTGTTCCAGCTTGTACCCATTGTTCCTTGTCCGGTCACTAGGCACCACCAAAAAGAGCCTGGCACCTTCATGCCGACACCCACCCTCAGATATTTATACATGCTGGGAGATTCCCTCTCAGTCTTCTCCAGACTAAATAGCCCCAGGAATCTCAGTAGGAGAGATATTGAAATCCCCTTACCATTCTCATAAGCTCTCCATTGGACTCTTGCCAGCAGATCCCTGTCTCTTCTGAATTGAGGAGCCCAAGACTGGACAGAATATTCCAGGTGTGGTCTCACCAGGGCAGAGTAGAGGGGGAGGAGAACCTCCCTAGATCTGCTGGACACACTTCTTAACGTACCACAGGAGAGAAGAGAATGTTCAGGGCCTTGGGAAAATTAGTAATAATTTTCATAAGAATGGGATATATTTGGATTATATTTATTTTTATTTTATTTGTTCAGAACTGAAAAGTAAATATCAGCAAACTATCTGCTCTTGGGAAAAGCACTACAGAAATGGCTACCAAACCCTGCCATGGTTCAGTACTGTGAATGATAACTATGTTTTATCTTGGCACTCTTGTTTTGAGTGTCATGGGTGATCATGGGGTGCTGAGATTGAAAAGCTGCAAGCTCATCAACAGAGAGTCCCTACTGTATTTCCAGAGAAGACCTGTTCTGGAATGTGATGACTTGAAATGGCACTACAGGGAAGAATGCCATCCAGATTACCAAGCAGAAGTAAATTTTGTTTTCAACTTAATAATTTGGATTGAGCAAAAGAGATGGAAGTAGCAGATGTACAGTAACAGTATCCCTCTACCATGCATTAAAAAAGGGCACAAACATTACTATCTGGAACAAAGCAGCAATCCCAAACTGCTTTATGACATCCAGCTCAGTTGTAAAGACAAAGCACCAGCTTGGAATGGAGAAATTTTATAACACAGAGAGGAAGAAGAGATGAGAGAAATTTTCACCAAGTAAGATTACTAATGTTATGTATTTTCTCTTGGTTCCTTGGTCATCAAGTAGTTACTTGTTTTATTTTACTTTATTTAATCTGCAAGCACTTGCTAATTTTTTTTTTTTTAAATAAATGGAGTCACACTGCTTAAAATTACAGAGAAAATTAAGAAATGCTCTGAACTAAGTGGAGGAGAAACTGAACGTAGAGTGTATGCAAAACATGTAGCGATCAGAGTCCTTTATTACTCTGGCAACTAAAGCAAATGGAGATTTTCTGTGTCTGGAACAAAAAAGAAGAAAGAAAAAGGAAAAGAGGTTTGATAACTGTGGAAAAACACAAGCAAAAGAGCCATTTCTTCTTGTCTTGAGACTTTTTAATCTTCAAACCCTTTGCCTTGAAAAAGTTTTCTCCCTTGTGACGAGCAGGCAGGCAAGAATTGGAGCAGCAGCTGTGTTGGCCTACTGAAAACTGAAGTGCAGCTACAATTACAGTACATTGAGAACTGCTGAGAAATTAATGTAAAGCTTGTGCAGGGCATGGTTGAAGAGACTGGAGAGGCACTGCTGGGAGCAGCAGGCAGCTGCTGCACATTGACCTCTCTGCAGAAGGAGCATTCTGTGTGTGTCAGTGTTCATCTGAGCATGCCGGGGTGAATGCTTAGAGAGGCAGAGGAGGTGGTGGCAGGATGAAATGCAGCATCTCCAGGAGAAAAGAAACAAACCCCCAGCACTGGGGCAGTGAAGATGCACAGGAGCTTGGGGTCTTGCTGGAGCCCTTGCTCAAAGGAGAGTGGGTGGGAGGAGGCAGGGATGGTCCTGTGCTGTGCTGGGTTGTGTCTGAAGCCAGGTCCATGAAGTCAAAGACCACAATGAGCCTGTGCTAACCTGGGTACAATTATACCTCTGTGGGCTGGTGCCATTAAATACCTGGAGGAGCAAATAAGAAATCACTGGACATAAAGCCTTTCAAGCATGAATAAGTTGTTATAATAAATGCTTTACAGAGGATCATTCAGCTTTGCAGGTTTTGAAATGAGAGTGATATAGAAACAAGGTAATGGGACAAGCCAGGTGTTTCAGAACACCTGTAACAGCTTTCTTACATTTGGCATTAGTATCTTGACAAGTATTTGGGAGCTACTGTTTATAAATAACCAGGATTGGAAAAGTGAGTCTAAATGGGCTGGCATCTTGAGCAAAACATTTCTATTTACATGATTACTCTCAGACATGGAAGACATGAACTCAATATACGCTTTAATTTTCTCTATATCTCTTATATTCATCCATCAGAAGAAAACAGCCTCCTCACCCACCTCCAGTGATTATGAGAGACCCATTTGTGCTCCATAGATGTGTATTTATTTGTGCTTCTCTGACAACTTTGCAAACAGTTTGTATTCTCTGCAGGCAGCTGGAGGGTGGTTAGAAGCAGCATTTAGCTGGTGGGAACAACAAGGCAGAGGGAGGCAAAGCATCCTTTGTGGTGTTGCATAGGAGGTGTGTAGCAAAACTGGGAGTGAAATGTTGCTGTCTTTGCTCACAGATCCCTGTGGCATTTGAGGCATTGGTGCACACATGGGAGCATTCCAGACTAATGTGACTGACAGTTAAAATAATCCACGGATTTGCAGGCAAGCATTCAAGTAATGTGTTGGTCTGATGGGTCTGAAATTTAACAGATTTAAAAGGTTTTCTGTTGTATTCCCCTGCTCCCCCTACCCTCCCTAGGGCTTCTACACTCAGCCTTCCATTTCCAACTTATACTTCAAACTTCCATTGAAAGCAGCATTGATTTTCATTATGAATGAACAGTTCTGGGGATTGAGAACAGCCTTTGGAATGTTTCCTTCTGTATTAATTTAATGAATGATATTTCTGACTGTGCTTCTACATAAAGGACACAGCAGAGGGTGTCAGAGGGTTGAAGCACCTGTCCTATGAGAACAGCCTGGAAGAGCTGGAGAAGAGAAGGCTCCAGGGAGACCTTATAGAGGTCTTCCAGTACCTGAAGGGGTCCTACAAGAAAGCTGGAGAGGGACTGTATGCAAAAGCATGCAGCATTAGGACAAGGGGCAGTGATTTTAAACTAGAGAAGGGTAGATTTACATTGGACATAAGGAAGAATACTTACTATTAGGTTGATGAGACACTGGACAGGTTGTCCAAGGAGCCAGTGGAGGCCCCATCCCTGGAGGCATCTAAGGTCAGCCTTGCTGGGGCTCTGAGCAACCTGCTGTAGTTGGGTATGTCCCTGCTACTGCAGGGTGATTGGACTAGGCGGCTTTTAAAGGTCTCTTCCAACCCAGTGCACGCTGTGATTAAGTTTTATGGAGGAATTGCAAACCACTTTTTGTGGTATATCACTCACAAAAATGGGCAAATCACATCAGAGTGAAGTGGACTGAGTGGGGTAAACTTTCGGATCTGCCCAAAATGAGTTGGTAAATAACTGGGGGCCACATAAAGGATCTTCCCTGTGAATGCCAGTCCTTGGCCCATTTGCTGTGGAAAAAGAGAGTTTTCTACTTGGAGTCTTTTTGTTTCTAACTGCTCAGGTTTGGGGCTCACTGCAGCACCCCTCAGACTCTCCAGAGCAGTACCAGCTGGTTAAATGGGCTTTGCATTCAGTCTGCTGCCCAAGCCGCCAAGGAGCCATCCTAGGGCAAGCAACTGGGCCATTAATTCATCACAGCACCACTGGAGTGTGCACCTTGAGTTTTTAGAGATGTGTTAATGTTAATGATCTGCCATTTTTCATTGTGATAAATGAAAACCCTTCTCCATGTACAACTTGTATGAGGAGTGAGTCTCTGAAGGCATCACTTCAGTCTTTCCCATTTATTCTCCCTCACTGATTCACAGACAAAATCTATTGAATGGCAATACAGAAAATATGACATTGTGTTCTTAACTGTGAGCTTCACCTGACTCTAGGAATCACTCCCCAGACTTTTTGGCATTATGCATTAACAACGATGATAAGAACTGTGGCAGAAGCATTGGTAATTCCGATAACCCTGTTAAAAAGAAAGGAGGCCAGCTCCTTCTTCTTCAGCCAGTCTGGCTCTGCAGAGCAGACAGCAGGAAGAGCTCATTTGCTGTTTTCTATTTAAAAAAAAAAATAACAAAGCCAATTACATCAGGAGTACAGAGATAACTTGTAGTGAATAAGAGATTCAAGTATCTTTACAGGTGTTCTTTCTGTTCCCAGATTGTTTGCAGGCAATGCTTTGGGGGGATTTTTGTTTGGCGCTTTTTTTTTCTCTCCTTTTTTTTTAATGAGGATTGTTTTTCTTTCAGGTTACTTGCAAAATATTTTGACTGATTCTTGGTTCATTGATGTGACCTTAGAATGAGGTTTTTACACCTAGCTAAGATGTGCTTTTTGCAAGCACATTCATTACAATTTGATAGAAATGCTCCAGAAGAGTAGCTGAGAGGATTCTCACCCAGAAAAGCAGTGTAAATGAAATGGATTAAAAATTAATAATGATATTAATTTTGATGTCCAGGCAGAGATTGCTAATAACTATGAAAACTGTTTATTAACATCAAATCTCACCACAAAACTTATATACAAGGTTCAAAAACGCACGGTTTGGAAATTTATACATACAGGGAACAGGCAAAACTGGAACACTGTAAAGTCAACTAGTNGTGCAGGCGTGGAGGCATCAGGGCCTCAGCAGGCAGGATACAATAGCAGAGAGCACTCCGTAGCAGAGAGAGCCCAGTGTGCTACCTGCTCATCCTTTATATCCATTTCAGCCCGAGACTGATGGGCCTTTGGACATAGATTAGCCAATCAGGATGGCACTTTGCCCAGTTTGCCCATATCAGGTGAAGCTGGGGCTTTTGTCCCCTTCCTGTGGCCACCACCCCCAACACAGAGAGAGGGGGAGCAGGGGAACATGCCTGGGCAAGCCAGGACATTTACAAGCCCACTTGGCCTATTTAGGCCTACCACGACAGCAGGGAAGCCTGTGCCTGAGCTGGTGCTGGTAGTTAGAATATTGATTTGACTTGGAGCTGAGCTATTTTGTTGAGCAGAGGTGTGTGAGAATATTTGATGATATTATTTGCAGCTGTTGGGATGTTATCAGTATCTATGAAAAAATAGATGATGTGGGTATTAGGCTGGAGGGAGTCTACACTGTGTAATGTGCTGGCTGCTTCTTTGCAACAGCTGACCACGCCTTGCTACACTTTTGAAGCACTAATTCGTTCCAAAAAGCAGTGAGCTTTTAAAATTACTGGAGTGTGAGTCAGGAGAATAGAGTTCTTTCCATGCAGGTACTCTCCTTTGCTTCCTCTTTCCTGAAAGCAGAGATCATTCTCCTCTGCTAACCCCTCAGCCACCTGTTCGTGAGAAGGGATTTTTAAGGGCTCCTGAGTAAAGACTGGTAGAAAACTAGGCAGAGTTTACAGGTTCTTATGACAAATGCAATGCACACCTTTAAGGTACATTTCTTAAGCTTTGGAACCTGGTAATATTTGTACTCTACCAGCATCAGAAACTTAGCTACAATTTTTTTTTTTCCCCCCCCCCTCAATTCTATGGAAGAGGATTTTTTGACATGGTGCTTCAGGGGCCTGACATTCTGAAAGTAGGTAGAATTTTTCTGTTGGATATATCAGAATTAGGATCAGGTTTTATCACTGGATTTAGCAAAATCCGTAGACAGAAGTTCAGTTCATGGCTTTTGAGGTGTCTGACTACAAGGGTAAGCTTTTGTTCACCTTGTGTTAGCCAAGTAGTTTAACTGGAAAAATCCTCAACTGCTGCTGACTGCAGCACAGCCTTGTTGCAATGGGCTGCTTCAAGGACTCAAGTAAATTGCTCTGTTGTACTTTGCTGTGGTGCCTTGGCCTCTTATTAACATTGTCACTTCACCTTGGTCTCGGTTTGAGTTTCCATCTGAAGTTAAAATCAATAGGTGCATTTTTTTTTCTTAACTTTTAAAATATCATAAATAAAATTAATTTCTTAAAATAGATGCCCTGTGCTTTCTGAAATAACACCACAGCAGAGGTATGAGAGAGGCAAAAAACAAAGTGAAATGCTAGTAGCAGTTTGGAGTTTAAGTACCTGTGCTCCATCTTCTTTTCTCTACTCCAATACTTGCTTATAAAACTTTGGTTTGCAGTCTAAACACTTCATCTTCATGGGTTTCCTTGGTGTTGTTTCTTCTTCTCTCTGGGTTCATCATATTATTTGGCCAGTTGTGGTTTCAATGATGAAAAGGAAAAGGGAAGGGAAGAAAGGGAAGG